>LBNU01029683.1:33684-54965 GCA_014162995.1 Artemisia annua
AAGTGTCCAAAATGACTCCAATATCCAAATGTTGAGCAAGATAATGACCAAGTAGGTGTGAGTATTATTATAAAAGCCCGAAGGCAAGTAGTACAACCATCCGAAGATGTTACAAGATACTAGGAACACAAAAGACATTTAAAGCACATACTACAACACACCTAGATACAACAATATTTTCGGATATTATTTCTTGTGATCAACAAAGTTGTCATCACAAGTGTCATTTCCCCTATCATTGTGCACAATGCACGTCATGTTTGAAGCCAATGCTTGAAGCATTTTAACTCCGTCATGGAGGGATTTGAACATCTCGCGATTTTCTTCGCGATAATCCTTGATGGCATTAAGCATATCGATTGTATTTTCACAACAAATAGCATGATTCCCTTCACGAAGCTTTGGGCTTAAGGGCTTCCTTATATTTTCCCAAATCTTTTCATCACCAATACCCCTAAATGGAGATGTAGTAATTTGTTCATTGTTAGGGTTCCCCCAAATGTCATCTTGCAATAGAGTCTCTAGGTTGATTTGCTGATTATTTTTTACTAAGAATCCTTTACCCATTCCAACTTTCATTGTTGGAGCTTGCGGGACAACATTGTTGTTGACAATTTCTTGGCTTCCGTTGTGAGCACTCAATGAGTTAGACTCACTACTTAAGAGTATGAAATTTTCAAGAACATTGTTGGGTGATGTTGGTTGATTACTCATTTTGTTGGATTAGGTGTGATTCTTAATGAAAAGATTCATTTCTTTAAATAAGCATAAGATGAGATTAGGTATGGTTAATAACTTCTTATTATCCAACAAATATTATTATGAATAGTACTTAGATTCTCTAGTGATTGAAATGGTGCAAGGCTCAAGGAGAAAGGTAATCATGAATATGAGCTAGTCAATAGTAAGAGATAAGACTTCTAGTTAAGATTTGGTTGAGTGAACTAGGATCTTATGCTAGTTACTATAATTCATTGAGGCATTATTCAATTTAATTTAGATATATAGCAAGTATTTCATCATATAAGGAGAACAAGTAGAATTAGATACAAGATCTTTACCACAAGTGTGAGTTGTGTTTTGATACTTTATTCTAATCTTGGAAACTTAACAAAGTTAAAATTATCGAGATGAATCAAGATAATTCTTGCTAAGTTTTCTTGTTCAGACATATAGTATAGACATGTAGGATCTAGGATGTTATTACTCATTTATGGAATGATGAGTTAATGCATATCTTTCTTCTCGGAAACAATTAAAGTTTCCTTTCATGCCTTCACACAACACCTAGTCACACAAACACATAGGCTCTAAGAGCATTTAAAGATTTGTAAATGATTTCTAGATAATTTGTTATTAGTCTACAAAAGATTGTTCTCTTAAGATGCATGTCCACCATGATCATCTAGACCTATCCCAAAACAATTTGGATAATTGGAAAATGTCATGCCAAAACCTAATTTTGTTTAGTTTGTGATCTAAGAGTTCTTTTATTTAAGTCACCAATGACTTGTTCAATGGGATGACCCCTCGCTTCTCTCACATCTTTAGGATTGCCGTCATCCGAAAGATTAACTTGTAATGTTGGCGACCCTTCATGATTTTGAACTATGTGTTCGTTAACTACGTCATCTTCTACCGAAGAAGATAGTTTAGCCCTCAGGCATGCTCTCATCAAAGGTGACATTGAGGGATTCCTCAATCCTCATTGTTTCCTTATTAAGCACTATGTATGCTTTACTTGTTTGAGAGTATCCTAAGAAAACACCTTCATACGACTTTGGATCGAATTTGGTGAGGTATTGTTTGGTGTTAAGTATGAATACTTTGCAACCAAAAAATTTAAAATACTCAAGGGATGGTTTTCTATTCCTAAGTATTTCATAAGGCGTTTTATTAATCACTTTTCTTATATAGACTCTATTAAAGATATAACAAGCGGTATCTAGGGCATGACACCAAAACTTTTGTTGGATGGATTGTACATCAAGCATAGATCGACTCATCTTTCTTAACTTACGATGTGTTCTTTCAACAATCTCATTCGATTGAGAAGTGAACGGGCCCGATAAGTTATAAGATATTCCATGTTGTTCACAAAAGGTTCCAAATTGCATCTTATCAAATTCATTACTATGATTAGTTTTAATTGAAACAATTGAACAATCAAGTAGGTTTTCTAGTTTCTTTCTTAAGACGTCAAATTTGTTTAAGACTCCTTATTTATTTTCTAAGAACAAGACCCATGTATAATTTGAATAGTTATCTATAATCATCAAGGTGTAGAAGTTTCCTCCGTAACTTTGGATTGGAGATGGACCATACAAATCCAAGTGTACCAACTCTAAAATCCTATTAGTTGACACTTCATTTTTATTTCTATTATTTCCTTGCCCTTGACTCCCTAGACATGTATCACAATAATGCCTTTCAAAGCTCAACTTTGGTAGATTCCGTACTAGCTCATTGGAAGCTAGGTTTTGGACTAACCTCATATTGGCGTGACCTAACCTCCTATGCCAAAGCGTTGAGTTGTCCACCATGGACGTGAGACATATGTGTGCTTAGAATTATATCCTAACTTGCACGTGTAAAAGTTATTTCTCCTAATACCTTTAGCTAACACAACACCATTTTTACTAATAGTACAATCTACTTTAGTAAATTTAACATCACAATCATCATCACTTAATTGACTTACACTAATCAAATTAAAGCTAAGACTCCTAACATGCTCAACATTGGAGATCTCTATGGAGTCATGAAGGACATTACCTTTGCCTACAATCTTGCCGTTAAGTTTGCTTCCAAAAATGACTTGATTGCCGTTATACTCCATGTAAGAAGTGAACAATCTTCTATTCCCGGTCATGTGTTTAGTGCAACCACTATCCACTATCCACTCGTCCGGTTGTAGATCACTTTTGAGACAAACCTACAACAAAGATATAACTCATGCTTTTGGTACCCATTGTCTCTTGGGTCCATTTTGGTTAGTTTTCAAAGTACCCAAGTCAAACATCCTTGGGTCTTGAAGCAATATACATAATTTTTCAATACCAAAGCTAGAGAAAGCGGAACAAGGATTGTGTTGAAATCCATTTTTATTTTGATAACTTGGTCTAAAGTAATTGTATCCTTGAGGTCTAAAGAAGGTTTGGTTTGAATAGGAGTTGTCTCTCCTTTGGTAATTCTTACGTTGGTATTAAGAAGACCGTTGATTGTAATAAGAATTTCGTCTTTTATTATTTTGATATGAGTGTCTTTGGTTGAATGAAGTAAAAGGTCTCATATTGGGTGTAGGTAAAAGTGGTTTACTATTCACTCGAGGTTGTGTATAAACAAGCCCTCTTCGAGAAGCGGGATTAAAACTTTGTCTTGGTTTTTCTTTTCTTGCGATGGGAGCTTGGTTCCCTCGAGTGTTTGCAAAAGGATCTTGAGCAGTAATTGGTTTGTCTTTACTTGTACACGAGGATCCAGAAGTTTGTGGATATTCCTTTTGGCTTGATTTTACAAACACCATTGGTTTAGTTAGACTTGCGGGAGTTGTTTGACCATGTTTTGAAAATCCAAGACCTCCCTTATCTTGAGACACTTTTTGACGACTTATTATCTCTTCTAAATCATTAGTGCTCTTTTTATATTTAGAAAAACTTAAAGAATCTTTTTGAAGTTTGGATACTTTGTCATTCAAGGAGTTAACCTCAAGTGTGAGTTCCTCACATCTTTTACATGGTTCAACTACCTCCTTGCAATGCTTTAGTGTCTTTACTTCTTTTTCAAGTTCATAAATTCTTTTATTAGTATTCATGCATTCTTGTTCAAAAAGACATTTTTCTTTAAGGACATTTTCAAAAGAGTTTCTAAAATAATCATTAATTTTAGCTAGTTCTTCATTCTCCTTTTGCAAGTTGATAATATCTAAATTATTGAAAAAGGAAGAGTTTAGAGGTACCTCAAGTTTTTCTTGAGCCATGAGGCAAGTGGCTACCTTTGGTGGTTGCTCATCATCTTCACTATCACTCCATGCTCCTCCAACGAATGCCTTGTTTTCTTTTGGCTTAGGACATTCATTGATGAAGTGACCCTTTTCACCACAATTGTAGCATCCTTGAGTCCGTCTTGAGCTTTCGCCAACTTTGTTGTCATTACCGCGATTTGCAGCAAAGTTGTTTCTTCCGCCAAAATTATTCCTTCCACCATTTCCCCGATTAGCAAGCCTATTGTTTCTTCCGAAGTTACCACCTTTTTCTAAAGAACCTCTGAAAGTTCTTGGCCATAAGGTTGTATTCTTCATCATCCGTCTCGTCATCTTCATCACTACCATCTTGAATATCACCTTCATCACTAGGTTGGTTACTAGTGACTTTAGCTTTAGGAGCCAAAGACTTTACCTTCTCCCTTTTGTCTTTGGTGCTAGCCTTATCATTTTCAAGAATCAATTCATAGACCTTGAGATTCCCGATGAGATCGTCAAGAGGAAGTTATGCCAAATTCTTGTTGATGTAGTTCGCGGGAGCAAAGTGCAAGCTCAAACCACGAGTTCGTTGTCCCAACGAGGGTTGAATATGGATCTCGTCACTCAAGACCGTGAGCTATGTGTGATGAATAAGGTTTAAAAGAAAGTTTTGGTTTTGTCTATACTACAATGACAAATTAAAGTAAAGGAAAGCGGTAAAACGACATGAAATAAGAAAATAAGTAAAGTTGCATGAATAAAATGACTAAAGAAAGCGGTAAATGAAAGCGATAAGTAAATAAAACGGTAAATGAATTTAAAAGACAATGTGTTTGCAAAGCGACGCGAATAAGTTTATCAAGCTTGAGGTAAAAGTTTGCAACGAGTTATTCTCCTTTCTCGAGATTAGTTGTTGATTAATCTTTTGAAAAGATATTAACTCAAGACGAGTGAATCAATCGTTCAAAGATTTCGTCTTCAAATAATCAACTCACACGTCTAAGTAATCTTTCGATTACTTATCACAAACGCTTAACACTCTCACTAAATTCACAAACTCGAGTGACTGAGCAAACACGATTTAAAAACTACTCGAGACTCATATTAAAAGCATAAAGCGATAAAGTAATTAAATGACTTGTAAAACATTAAACGTAATTAAAGTTTAAAACTAAAATTGAAAAGACTCAAGACTATAAAAAGAAAACGACTCTAAAAAGATTTAAGAAAATTCGACAGCATAACGTTTAAGATTTAAGAAAATAAAAGCCTCACTCGATAAACGATGAGGTGAAATAAAAGCCTAGCTCGGCTCGAAAAAGAAATAAGAAAAGAAGAATAGAAAACAAGACACGACTCAAAATAAACTTGGACTAAAATAAAGTTGACGCAATAAAAACAATACTCGCTATCTAAGTTGTTTCATACTCGCTATCCATTCAGTTGACTATTCTAACTACGAAACTCGCTATGTTGAATTATTGAAACTCGCTATTTCATTTCTATTTCATACTCGCTACACATTTTCTAAATTGTCATACTCGCTACCATTCACTTGCCAAACTCGCTACATCAATGTTGACTTTTTTCAAACTCGCTACTGTATATTTAAAACTAAACTCGCTATTCCTAAAAAAAAATCAAACTCCCTATTAAACCCTAAATTCTAAACTCGCTACTAAACCCTAAAAACAAAACATTCTGGAATTTTAAAAACTTTTAACGTGACATAAATTTTATAAAAATAAATAAATAAGACTTATAAAAACTTGGTAAATAAAATGTAAAGACACTAAAATAAGCTCAAAAATAAGCAAACAATCCACGGCTTCTTTTGAAAGCCTTAACCCATAAGCTTTTTATGAACTCAAATAAAAAACATGCAAAGGTGGTAAATAAAATTTATAAAAACTTAGTGAAGATTAAGAAAGAACTTGTAAAGATTAAAGCAATAAAATGACAATAAGTAAAATCAAGACACGAAAATTAAATTGACATAAACTTAAATGACAAGTAAATAAAACTTACATAAAATAAAATGACAAGAAAATTAAATGAAAACTAAAGACTAAGACTAAGACTACTCCTAAAACTAACCTAGACTAACCATAAAACTAACCAACCTTCTAAATGAGGAGGTGATGTCTATATATAGGTCAAGAGCTTGTGATAGTTTTACAATGTTGCACATTTAGCCCTTGAACCTTTACATCTCATGAAAAGAACACTAAAACTTAGTTACAACTATTAAACGTAACACTCGGTAACTTGAGGATTTAAGTTGACTCGTATCTCAAAGGTCTTCAAAGATGCAAAAACGTTCACTTGCTCGAATTCATGAAGCTTATCGTAATAAATAGCTTTGAACTTTGATTAAGCATCTCTTTCGTATTCTCGAGCCTTCAAGAAATAAATTCGTCATCACGGGCTTTCCTTGAGTAGATTTCATCATTGACTCGGCTTTTAGACACTTTTCCACGTCTCGTGCTCGTTTTAGGCTTTTTGGTTGACTTTTGTGCAATTTATGCAATATCCTTTCCTGCACGATCACAAACACAAAAACACGATATCTTTGGCGTTTCACGTTAGTTTTTGGTCTATAAATCACTTAAACTAAGGTCAAAAGTATGTGTAAAATAGCACACATCACTTGGCTTCTTCAATGGCCGTCACCTTGGGCCTCCACTTTAAAGGAAGGGCACGAAGAAACTTCCTCACATGGTTTTTGTTATAGAAGCTTGGATCTAGAGCCGTGATACTAGTGATAATAGCATTGAACCTTGTGTAACCATTATCAATAGTTTCTTCATCCGCGATCGTGAACTTCTCATATTGTTGTATGTGAAGATCAATCTTGCAATCTTTTACTTGAGAGTTGCCTTGATGAGTGATGATAAGTGAGTGCTAAATCTCCTTGGCGGTTTTGCACAAGTGCACTCTTTCAAATTCTCTTCGTGGTAGAGCGTTGTATATCAACATCTTGGCCTCTTGATTTTTGACAAGCTTTTTCTTCTCATCTTCTTTAAGTTCCGAGTATGGTGTCTCAACCATCAACTTGGTTTCCGAGTCGAGCATCTCGAAGACAAAGTCACCATTTTGAATGACCTCCCATAGATCAAGATCCTTGGACCTAACATAGGTCTTAAACCGGGTTTTTCCCAAAAACAAAAACCTTCGGTTTCTAGGCAAAGGTGGTATTTGCATAGAGCACCCTCCGCGTAGTTCTCTTGAGCCCATGGATCTATACACAACTTTGCCAAAAATCTTAGTTAGGATTTTAGATTTTTGGAAAAGAAGTTTTGACTTAAACGGCTTCTCGGGAAGGTTTAACACATAAAACACTTTGAGTATAACGTCTAATACCAACTGTAGAACCCATAGAAGGGGGGGGGGGGTGAATACGGTTTCTTCAATTTTTAGGACGTTTAAAAACTTTAAGCCACGAAGACAACCAAGTGGTCTAAGTAGGAACAACCACAAACACAATCACAACTACCAAACTTCCAACCGGAAGTATCAAACCCCAACTAGATCCCCAATGATCTAGGCTTGGTCACAAAGACACAACACTTCCCGTACAAACAAATGAATGAGTAAAGATTGTTTGTTTTGACAACCAAGCCCTAACCTAACCTAGAGACTCGATTGTAATAGAAAGGGTAGAAGAAGACCCTCGACACAATCAAAAGAGTGGATTAGGTTCTTGTGATTCTTCCCTTGCAAAGAAGATGTGTTCTTTCAAAGATGTTATATTAAAATCAAGAACACAAGATTAGAGATAGAGAGATTTGAGAGAGATTAGAAAGTGTTTGAGAGAAAGAATCTAGAGAGAAAGAAGAATGGCAAGGGGTGAGGAATACAAGAGGCAAGGCATGGTATTTATAGGCAAAACCCAACTTTGGGAAAAATTTACCGAGCCCGGCGCGTCACCCACGGGTCAACGCGTGGGTAGCGCGCCAGAGGCCTGTAACATTTTTCCCAAAACTTTGGGTGTTGACCTTTTAAATACCTTGCCTTGCTAAACCTCCAATTGTACTTCACACTAAACCTTAACATTAATCAATCTAAGGTTTACCAACTCAAATAGCCAATTTGAAAAATGTTTTGTGAAGTGTTTCAAGAGAAAGCAAATTACCAAGGGTAGAAAGTGTAGATAGGGTAATTTAGAAGGGGTAGAAAAGGTATTCCTCACATGGCATAAGTGAGAAGAGAATATGCCATGGTATATTCCTCAAGGGAAGGGTTAAAGTTTAACCAAGGTTAGGTTAAAGGTTTAGAAGTTAACCATGGTTAGGTGAGAAGGATTAAGTGTTGAGAAGTAACCATGGTTGGATGAGGTGAACCATGGTTGGGTTAGAGGAGATATCCCAAAGGAATATTCCTTTCTTGGGGGGAAAGGGTGATGAAGGGTGAGATGTGTTTGATTTGAAATGGAGGGTTGTGATTTAAGTTGTGTAAGAGATGTAAGGTTGTAAGAGGATGGATGGTTGAGATGAGTTGGTTTGAATTGGATGCTTAGGATTAAAAACATGTGTTTAAAAGAATGGAGGGTTGAGATGTGTTGTAAGGAATCTAAGAGTGTGTAAGAGATGTGTAGCAACCCGTAAATTTTCATAAGGCGAACTGACTATTTTGCGCTTTGACTTTGACTTTTGACTATTTGACTTCTATAGTAACGTAAAAGCAAATACTGTAGTCGGAAATTTTCTAAGTTAAATAATTCCTCCAATTCGAATTATTACTCCTTTGAACGTTTATGTTCACATATGATTAAATAACGAGTAGTTGTCTTACATTCAACGAAAAATGACACGCAACGTGTACTAACATTCGATTAATAATGACTTAAGTCCAATAATTACTTTCGGAATCAGTAACTTTATTCTTTGTATAAAAGAACGTTTCTAGAGTTATATTTTTCAAGTTTACCAAATCGTGATACAGCGTTACACTTGAACTCAACGGGACACGAAATACATGGTATGATAATTAAAAAAAAACCACCGCCCTTATCTTATCACTCACATAGCCTCTTTGTGATTATATCTCAAACGGATAGATTTAAATCCATCTTTCCTACTCATCTATATATCCGTTTCTTTCTCATTCGGATAAAAACACACAACCACAAATAGAAATGAGAAGGTATATCATCTCCCCTTTCTTCACTTTCTCTTCCACCGCCTCTCTCCTATACCGTCTTCACACTACTGACACCATCCCATAGCCACTACCCGACACCCTCATCATCAAGGACAAGGAAGATGAAGGTATAGGGTGTGTTAATTACAGGTTGAGTTTGGTTCGAGTTAACCACTACAGTTACCACATCTCTTATCACCCTTTTTCCTGGTTCTTGGTATGTAAACCGTGAAACCCACGTTTATATAATTTCTTTGGTTTTAATCTGATTATAAAACATTTATATAGCTTTCGTGGATTTAAAACTTGTATAAAAATGTTATTGGTAATATTTTCGTGTGGTTTAATCTGATCAAAAGTGGTGTTTGCTTGTCTCGAGTTCAAGAGAAAAACCACCCACGGTGGTGTTTGCTACTCTCGGTTCAACACCAACCCGAAAGGGTGGTGTTTGTTGTTGTCTCTACTTGGGTCAGACCCATACCACTCTCAGTCGAGAGGTTTAGGGGTCTCGGTTAGTATTTGGATTTGCTTATTTTGGTCCAACATAGGGTGCGTTTCTTTCTGCTGTTGGGTCAGCGAGACACCCAAAAGGGTGTCGTCGTTGTTGTTGTTTTGTTAGTCTCACCCTCCACCATAGGGTGCTTTTGATTTGTTTACTTCGACCCACCACAGGGAGCCAACAAGAGTGCGTTTGGTTTCTGGTCTCGGTTATAAAGGAAAACCACCACGGTGGTGGTGGTTGGCTCGGGTTGAGTCACCACAACCGCAAGGGTCTTTAAGCGAGTTTATAGCTCTCGACTTCTATTATTTGACATGTTTTGAAGGCTTATGGTTTATTTGGAATTGTTTGGTTTCGGCTTATTTCCTTTGACATGTTTTCGTGGCTAATTAATGATTGGTCTAGTGCTTATTTGGTTAGGGCTTCGGTCCAGCGCAGCCACCCAAAAGGGTGTGTTTGCTACTGAATTTTCTGCACCAACATGAACGTTTGGTTCAGCATATTATTCAGCCCCAAAAGTGGCCTTTGATTCTGTTGTTTACAGCTCGAATGGGGCTTTCACATCTGCTCATAACAACCCTTAAAGGGTACATGTTGTTTGCCTATTTTCCAGCACAAAGGGTGCATATAGAGCTGCTGATTTCAGCCCCTAAAGAGTGAGTTTCGTTGCTTATTTTTCTGCACTAAATGGGGTGTGTTTGTCCACTTATTTTCTGCGCAAAGAGGGTGCATTCAGGTTTAGTATAGAACCTGAAGCTTGTAATGTTTAAATTGATGTATAAATCTTAACACATAGAATTTTAACTACTTGCACTTCTGTCCATATGTTATAGATAAAAACTTTTAAACAAGGGTTATTGGAAAGATAAACATTAAAGGATGTTATAAATTCTAAACTAATGTCATTTAGAACCTAATGAGCTGTACAACTATTTACTTGTTACAGGATAGTGCAACCTCCATTATAATGAGTTAGTTAGAACCTCATTATCCTTGCATGATATAGTTATATAGTATAGTAGGACTCTAAATTACCTATGAAAGATTACAATGGAGTATATGCTAATATTGTGATGCTTATATTACATTTTGGTTTTTTTTTATATTTGGACTTATCAAATTAAATTGAGTCACATATATATATTTGGACTAAATAATTAAATTGTGACATAAGACTTATAATTTGGACTAATAGATTATTACTAGATTAAACATATTGGATTATTAGACTCGTGACGGACTTAAGATATCGGGCAATCGCCCATTCGACTATTATCAGACTATTAAGAATAATATATATTATATACTTTGGCATGCATTTTTCTTGAGTCTATGATTTCATACCACCACACGAATGAGACACTAAACTTTTTACAAACATTGATACAAATCTTCGACGAAAACTAAAACGTTTTATTCTTTGAAACTCATATGTATCGTACTATTATTATGTGAAATATTCTGAGATAAACTACATATTCATTAGGTCGTGCTGAATTCCATATCATCGTGCTCCAATTCTTGATTATCACTTATGTTATACTACTCTGCCATACTCTTTGGCACCATTGTCTTACTTGTGTCACTACATTCTAAGGTGAGTTTTCATTGCACCGTTTTTCAATTTATTATTTCATTTCAAACCTACCGGGGGAGAATACATTGCACCATTTTCATACGGGCCAAAGTATCAAATTCATTTACATTGCTTAAGTTACCGCATTGCGATGTTAAAGTCCCCTGTTTATCATGAACCATTAAATTTTCAGTAAGCGAGAGTGAATGAATAGATCTATTGAGGGCCACGCCTCCGTCCGGGTTGGTAGCGCCAACTAGTCATACGGACGCATTTCATTTTTATCATATTAGAGTGTCTTGCAAAACACTCTGTTTGGGGCGTACATTTACAGTCTAGCTTTGGGGTCATGAGCTTAAGAGCCAATGTAATCTTTTCACGTGACATGTTTGTCATGCATACTTTATACTTGTGGTTACCGTACAGACTATTCATTTACGTAAACCTATGATTTCTCACCAACATTATTGTTGACCGTTTTAGCAATGTATTTTCAGGTAATTAAGGAATTAGCTGGCATGTGAAGGCACACGGAAAACAATTTTGAAGACAATGCATATATTATCATTCGAGAAACTTTACAACTTTTATGTTGTACATTTTGTAAACTTGTGGGACCTCTTTGTAAACTCTGACATTTTAATGGAATGATAATTTATTTCAAAATGTCTCATTTAGAGTCGTTTTCTGTACTTTGTATTGTGAACCATGAAGTAATACCCCAGTAACACAATCTTCCGCTGCGATATTTTGGGGGTGTTACAGATTGGTATCAGAGCATGAGTTATAGAGAACCAGGTTGCATTTGAACCTAGACTATAACTACATTTTACATTTTAACCCGTAACACTCATTGTTGTCTTTCACATTCTGTATGCCATGCCTACTCTTACTTTCGTGTGATCTATGTAACCTTTTCAGACATTGTATGTGATTACAATAGTGTAATTCACTATTATGACATTGTGAGTTACACAATGGTCTCGTTTACTTTTCAAACATTGTGAGATACACAACTTGCTTATTCATATATCTCAGACATTGTGAGATACACGACTTGTTTATATCTATTTCTCAGACATTGAGAGATACACAATGGTATTATCTATTTCTCAGACATTGAGAGACACATATTAGTCTTATTTACTTTCTGATATTGTGAGTTGCATAATGGTCCCTATTTCTCAAACATTGTAAGAAAACTATTTCAAGACTATGAATTCATTAGCTATTTTGAACGCTATGTCGACCTTCTCTAATTATTTTACTCCTCGTCTTCGATGATGAGTGTGAACATTCATTCCATACTCTCAGAACACTTATGACGTCTCGTAATACACTGCTTTGTAACTCATCAGTTAAGTACGAGTGTTATGTTGGAAATTCTTAAGTAGGATGATTTGGAATATCCTTATTTAAATGGATTGCGACGCCTTATTATTTAAATAAAGAAATTGTTAATCACCGAACCATAAGTTTATATTTCTTTATTTACATTGTTTGGGACGCCTCACTATGTAAATAATGAATTATAAATAAGTGAGCTTATTTGTATCCGATATGAAATGAATATGAACTCGAACTCGAACTCGAGAATCACCAGTATTTTACCACTCAGCAAAATCTTAAGATCTCATTTGAACTACCTGTGTTCATTATTAAGTTATCACTTTTGCTGTTACGGCTTCTCACAATCATGAGCTATTTATTAAGTTAATAGACTTGTTACACTCTTGACTTGGTTCAATCTTGAACTAACAGATTGAGTAGGACATTCCACCTACACTAATTGGGAACGTAGATACCTACTTTACTTAGGTGTGTGGACACCTACACATAATCTCTCCTACGAGCTCCTTCCATTTGTTGGCCCTTATTTTGGGGACATTGTTTCTCGAAACGTCCTCACGTTCCACATTCTATCACTGTTTGTTATTGTTGTTATTACTATTGTTATTTTTGCAATTGTTGGATCCTTGAGTAGATCAAGCTCGCATAACTTGATCTACCGGATTACGAGACATCTGAATTGTTTCATCGAGTGCGAGTGACTAAATGAAGTTATGTTCTTTTGAATACTGAGTGGAAGTTCTTAGATGAACTTTTCTCATAACTTTTCATTGGTTGATACCATCATTGGGCACATTACTATTGGGCACACTACTGCCAGCTCTTGAAAGCAACGTATATAAGTTGTGATATCTACATCTCTGATAGCAAGGTTCCAGAATTTCATCTCCATTTCTTGCACCTCATTTCGAGGGCAGTAGTTATTGATCGCTACCTTCTTCAACTCAGTTCAAGCAATTTTGTAATCATTTTCAATCCCAATAGATTGTGTAACAACATTCCACCATAACAAAGCATCATCCAGAAGTATTCTTGTTGCATATTTAACTTTACAGTTTTCAGCAAGTTGCTGATCAACAATACAAACCCTATCATCTCAAACCAACCGCTCTTCCGTGATCTAGGAATTGTTGAGCTTGTAGCTCCTGAACTCCTTTTAAGAGCAACCTTTAACCATTGATACAACATTCACTCATGCGGCGCCTCTAACTGGCTCTGCAACATTAGACTCTTCGGTTACGAAGATCAGAATTCACCACAAATGCTCACACCTTTTTCCCACATATCTCAACATCGGACTATTTAAAATCCTTATTACGATTGGTCCGGTAGCTTGCACACTTGAGCTACCACTAGAATTTAGCAATGTACACAACGTCTTTCATCTGAGCAATCTAAAGAAGTGTCATACTGATGAGACACTCACTATTCCTCTGGAAGAGATCCGGATTGACGAATGTCTAAACTTTATCAAAGAATCTATCGATATCATAGACCGTGAGGTCAAACAACTTGAGCGAATTCACATTCCTATTGTCAAAATTTGTTGGAACTATCAGCAAAAAAACTCGAATTCGCGTGGGAGCGTGAAGACTAGATATGTCGCAAGTACTACCGTCTTTTCTCGAACACACTGTCAGTAGATAACACCCACTGAACTTCGGGACGAAGTTTCAATTGAGGGGTGGATACTGTAGCAACCCGTAAATTTTCATAAGGCGAACTGACTATTTTGCGCTTTGACTTTGACTTTTGACTATTTGACTTCTACAGTAACGTAAAAGCAAATACTGTAATTGGAAATTTTCTAAGTTAAATAATTCCCTCTAATTCGAATTATTACTCCTTTGAACGTTTATGTTCACATATGATTAATTAACGAGTAGTTGTCTTACATTCAACGAAAAATGACACGCAACGTGTACTAACATTCGATTAATAATGATTTAAGTCCAATAATTACTTTCGGAATCAGTAACTTTATTCTTTGTATAAAAGAACGTTTCTAGAGTTATATTTTTCACGTTTACCAAATCGTGATACAGCGTTACACTTGAACTCAACGGGACACGAAATACACGGTCTGATAATAAAAACAAAAACCACCGCCCTTATCTTATCACTCACATAGCCTCTTTGTGATTATCTCTCAAACGGATAGATTTAAATCCATCTTTCGTACTCATCTATATATCTGTTTCTTTCTCATTCAGATAAAAACACAAAACCACAAATAGAAATGAGAAGGTATATCATCTCCCTTTTCTTCACTTTCTCTTCCACCGCCTCTCTCCTATACCGCCTTCACACTACTGACACCATCATGAATTTTCATCCAAGGATGGAAGATTAGGTAAACGGTTTTGATTGAGGCTCCGGTTCATCAAAACTAGGAACTTCCTTAGAACTAAGAGTAAGGTTATCACTACGAGTATTCAAACCTATATCCTCTAGTGGTGCTTGGTCCAAGGGTTCTACCTCCATTGGGATTCCTAAAGTCTCTTCTACTTCTTTCGGGTAAGTCACGGGTGGTGTGTGTGCCTCAAATGATGGTAGGACTTATGGGGTACTTTGTGGGCTTATGTTATTTACCACATCCTTCCACATTTTATCCCCAAACAAGATCTTTGCTTGTTCCCTCAAACTTGCTATCAATTGATCCGTAATAACGCTTGTTGGGTTGTCCATCTTTTTAGCGAGTTGGGCACAATCTTATATGGTTTCCCATGCTTTTTCAGCACTTAATCCCCAAAGGTCCCCATCTGCGGCATGGTCAATGTCCATTTTGGTATAGTGGTTGACACGATGGTAAAATATTTCAATTTGGGACCATAGATCGAAACTATGATGAGGGACTTTTTGGAGTAAATATTTAAAACGAGTCCATGCATCATAGATAGGTTCATCTTGATATTGTTTGAACATCAAGATGTCATTTGGAGTGGGTGAATTTCGTGGTTGGTAGTATGGTGGATTCGCGTTCTCCATAATGGTGAATGGAAGAGTGAATGGAAATGTTTTTATGAACAAAGACACAAAGAAAAGATAGACTACGGGAAATCCTAGAAAAATAAAATAAAAATCTCACTAAAAAGGAATCTAGTGAGTAGACCTAATAAAATATAAATTCTACCTAAGCAATAACTATTCACCGGCAACGGCGCCAAAAACTTGATGCGTGGTTTTGTGACCTTACAATAGGTTTTACCTCTCAAGGGATCTCAAGAGGCTTACAACCCCACCAGGCAGTGTACCTGACCGATGTAGTATAGGATAGTGGTAAGTACGGGGGATTGATCGTTCTCTTACAGGGAATAGTGTTTGTTAGGACAGAAAAACTACTCTAATANGATTTGAAATGGAGGGTTGTGATTGAAGTTGTGTAAGAGATGTAAGGTTGTAAGAGGATGGATGGTTGAGATGAGTTGGTTTGAATTGGATGCTTAGGATTAAAAACATGTGTTTAAAAGAATGGAGGGTTGAGATGTGTTGTAAGAGATTGGATGGTTGAGATGTAAAGTGTGTAAGGAATATAAGAATGTGTAAGAGATGTGTAGCAACCCGTAAATTTTCATAAGGCGAACTGACTATTTTGCCCTTTGACTTTGACTTTTGACTATTTGACTTCTATAGTAACGTAAAAGCAAATACCGTAGTCGGAAATTTTCTAAGTTAAATAATTCCTCCAATTCGAATTATTACTCCTTTGAACGTTTATGTTCACATATGATTAATTAACGAGTAGTTGTCTTACATTCAACGAAAAATGACACGCAACGTGTACTAACATTCGTTGCGTTTCTTTCAGCTGTTGGGTCAGCGAGACACCCAAAAGGGTGTCGTCGTTGTTGTTGTTTTGTTAGTCTCACCCTCCACCATAGGGTGCTTTTGATTTGTTTACTTCGACCCACCACAGGGAGCCAACAAGAGTGCGTTTGGTTTCTGGTCTCGGTTATAAAGGAAAACCACCACGGTGGTGGTGGTTGGCTCGGGTTGAGTCACCACAACCGCAAGGGTCTTTAAGCGAGTTTATAGCTCTCGACTTCTATTATTTGACCTGTTTTGAAGGCTTATGGTATATTTGGAATTGTTTGGTTTCGGCTTATTTCCTTTGACATGTTTTCGTGGCTAATTAATGAATGGTCTAGTGCTTATTTGGTTAGTGCTTCGGTCCAGCGCAGCCACCCAAAAGGATGTGTTTGCTACTGAATTTTCTGCACCAACATGAACGTTTGGTTCAGTATATTATTCAGCCCCAAAAGTGGCATTTGATTCTGTTGTTTACAGCTCGAATGGGGCTTTCACATCCTGCTCATAACAGCCCTTAAAGGGTACATGTTGTTTGCCTTTCCTGCACAAAGGGTGCATATAGAGCTGCTGATTTCAGCCCCTAAAGAGTGAGTTTCGTTGCTTATTTTTCTGCACTAAATGGGGTGTGTTTCTCCACTTATTTTCTGCGCAAAGAGGGTGCATTCAGGTTTAGTATAGAACCTGAAGCTTGTAATGTTTAAAGTGATGTATAAATCTTAACACATAGAATTTTAACTACTTGCACTTCTATCCATATGTTCTAGATAAAAACTTTTAAACAAGGGTTATTGGAAAGATAAACTTTAAAGGATGTTATAAATTCTAAACTAATGTCATTTAGAACCTAATGAGCTGTACAACTATTTACTTGTTACAGGATAGTGCAACCTCCATTATAATGAGTTACTTAGAACCTCATTATCCTTGCATGACATAGTTATATAGTATAGTAGGACTCTAAATTACCTATGAAAGATGACAACGGAGTATATGCTAATATTGTGATGCTTTTATTACATTTTGGTTTTGGTTTATATTTGGACTTATCAAATTAAATTGAGTCACATATATATATTTGGACTAAATAATTAAATTGTGACATAAGACTTATAATTTGGACTAATAGATTATTACTAGATTAAACATATTGGATTATTAGACTCGTGACGGACTTAAGATATCGGGCAATCGCCCATTCGACTATTATCAGACTATTAAGAATAATATATATTATATACTTTGGCATGCATTTTTCTTGAGTCTATGATTTCATACCACCACACGAATGAGACACTAAACTTTTTACAAACATTGATACAAATCTTCGACGAAAACTAAAACGTTTTATTCTTTGAAACTCATATGTATCGTACTATTATTATGTGAAATATTCTGAGATAAACTACATATTCATTAGGTCGTGCTGAATTCCATATCATCGTGCTCCAATTCTTGATTATCACTTATGTTATACTACTCTGCCATACTCTTTGGCACCATTGTCTTACTTGTGTCACTACATTCTAAGGTGAGTTTTCATTGCACCGTTTTTCAATTTATTATTTCATTTCAAACCTACCGGGGGAGAATACATTGCACCATTTTCATACGGGCCAAAGTATCAAATTCATTTACAATGCTTAAGTTACCGCATTGCCATGTTAAAGTCCCCTGTTTATCATGAACCGTTAAATTTTCAGTAAGCGAGAGTGAATGAATAGATCTATTGAGGGCGACGCCTCCGTCCGGGTTGGTAGCGCCAACTAGTCATACGGACGCATTTCATTTTTATCATATTAGAGTGTCTGGCAAAACACTCTGTTTGGGGCGTACATTTACAGTCTAGCTTCGGGGTCATGAGCTTAAGAGCCAATGTAATCTTTTCACGTGACATGTTTGTCATGCATACTTTATACTTGTGGTTACCGTACAGACTATTCATTTACGTAAACCTATGATTTCTCACCAACATTATTGTTGACCGTTTTAGCAATGTATTTTCAGGTAATTAAGGAATTAGCTGGCATGTGAAGGCACACGAAAAACAATTTTGAAGACAATGCATATATTATCATTCGAGAAACTTTACAACTTTTATGTTGTACATTTAGTAAACTTGTGGGACGTCTTTGTAAACTCTGACATTTTAATCGAATGATAATTTATTTCAAAATGTCTCATTTAGAGTCGTTTTTTGTACTTTGTGTTGTGAACCATGAAGTAATACCCCAGTAACACAATCTTCCGCTGCGATATTTTGGAGGTGTTACAGATTGGTATCAGAGCATGAGTTATAGAGAACCAGGTTGCATTTGAACCTAGACTATAACTACATTTTACATTTTAACCCGTAACACTCATTGTTGTCTTTCTCATTCCGTATGCCATGCCTACTCTTACTTTCGTGTGATATATGTAACCTTTTCAGACATTGTATGTGATTACAATAGTGTAATTCACTATTATGACATTGTGAGTTACACAATGGTCTCATTTACTTTTCAAACATTGTGAGATACACAACTTGCTTATTCATATATCTCAGACATTGTGAGATACACGACTTGTTTATATCTATTTCTCAGACATTGAGAGATACACAATGGTATTATCTATTTCTCAGACATTGAGAGACACATATTAGTCTTATTTACTGTCCGAAATTGTGAGTTGCATAATGGTCCCTATTTCTCAAACATTGTAAGAAAACTATTTCATGACTATGAATTCATTAGCTATTTTGAATGCTATGTCGACCTTCTCTAATTATTTTACTCCTCGTCTTCGATGATGAGTGTGAACATTCATTCCATACTCTCGGAACACTTATGACGTCTCGTAATACACCGCTTTGTAACTCATCAGTTAAGTACGAGTGTTATGTTGGAAATTCTTAAGTAGGATGATTTGGAATATCCTTATTTAAATGGATTGGGACGCCTTATTATTTAAATAAAGAAATTGTGAATCACCGAACCATAAGTTTATATTTCTTTATTTACATTGTTTGGGACGCCTCACTATGTAAATAATGAATTATAAATAAGTGGGCTTATTTGTATCCGATATGACATGAATATGAACTCGAACTCGAACTCGAACTCGAGAATGACCAGTATTTTACCACTCAGCAAAATCTTAAGATCTCATTTGAACTACCTGCGTTCATTATTAAGTTATCACTTTTGCTATTACGGCTTCTCACAATCATGAGCTATTTATTAAGTTAATAGACTTGTTACACTCTTGACTTGGTTCAATCTTGAACTAACAGATTGAGTAGGAAATTCCACCTACACTAATTGGGAACGTAGATACCTACTTTACTTAGGTGTGTGGACACCTAAACATAATCTCTCCTACGAGCTCCTTCCATTTGTTGGCCCTTATTTTGGGGACATTGTTTCTCGAAACGTCCTCACTTTCCACATTCTATCACTGTTTCTTATTGTTGTTATTACTATTGTTATTTTTGCAATTGTTGGATCCTTGAGTAGACTAAGCTCGCATAACTTGATCTACCGGATTACGAGACATCTGAATTGTTTCATCGAGTGCGAGTGACTAAACAAAGTTATGTTCTTTTGAATACTGAGTGGAAGTTCTTAGATGAACTTTTCTCATAACTTTTCATTGTTTGATACCATCATTGGGCACACTACTATTGGGCACACTACTGCCAGCTCTTGAAAGCAACGTATATAAGTTGTGATATCTACATCTCTGATAGCAAGGTTCCAGAATTTCATCTCCATTTCTTGCACCTCATTTCGAAGGCAGTAGTTATTGATCGCTACCTTCTTCAACTCAGTTCAAGCAATTTTGTAATCATTTTCAATCCCAATATATTGTGTAACAACATTCCACCATAACAAAGCATCATCCAGAAGTATTCTTGTTGCATATTTAACTTTACAGTTTTCAGCAAGTTGCTGATCAACAATACAAACCCTATCATCTCAAACCAACCGCTCTTCCGTGATCTAGGAATTGTTGAGCTTGTAGCTCCTGAACTCCTTGTAAGAGCAACCTTTAACCATTGATACAACATTCACTCATGCGGCGCCTCTAACTGGCTCTGCAACATTAGACTCTTCGGTTACGAAGATCAGAATTCACCACAAATGCTCACACCTTTTTCCCACATATCTCAACATCGGACTATTTAAAATCCTTATTACGATTGGTCCGGTAGCTTGCACACTTGAGCTACCACTAGAATTTAGCAATGTACACAACGTCTTTCATCTGAGCAATCTAAAGAAGTGTCATACTGATGAGACACTCACTATTCCTCTGGAAGAGATCCGGATTGACGAATGTCTAAACTTTATCAAAGAATCTATCGATATCATAGACCGTGAGGTCAAACAACTTGAGCGAATTCACATTCCTATTGTCAAAATTTGTTGGAACTATCAGCAAAAAAACTCGAATTCGCGTGGGAGCGTGAAGACTAGATATGTCGCAAGTACTACCGTCTTTTCTCGAACACACTGTCAGTAGATAACACCCACTGAACTTCGGGACGAAGTTTCAATTGAGGGGTGGATACTGTAGCAACCCGTAAATTTTCATAAGGCGAACTGACTATTTTGCGCTTTGACTTTGACTTTTGACTATTTGACTTCTACAGTAACGTAAAAGCAAATACTGTAATTGGAAATTTTCTAAGTTAAATAATTCCCTCTAATTCGAATTATTACTCCTTTGAACGTTTATGTTCACATATGATTAATTAACGAGTAGTTGTCTTACATTCAACGAAAAATGACACGCAACGTGTACTAACATTCGATTAATAATGATTTAAGTCCAATAATTACTTTCGGAATCAGTAACTTTATTCTTTGTATAAAAGAACGTTTCTAGAGTTATATTTTTCACGTTTACCAAATCGTGATACAGCGTTACACTTGAACTCAACGGGACACGAAATACACGGT
>LBNU01029688.1:8196-29802 GCA_014162995.1 Artemisia annua
AAAATAGTGTCGAGTGGCTTACTTCACCTCAAAAGGTGGGGTTTTATGGTACGTATGGTTCGAAATGGATCAAAGGATCAATGTGGTTCACTTCACGTTCAACCAAAGGTTCAAGACGAGCTAAGCAAGGTACTATTGGATCTCTTCTACACTTCGTACGCTTCACCAACTTCTTGTCCCACTTCTTGTATAACTTCTTCACGTAAAATATATTATGGTACGTATGTGTGTGTGAGATCAGTTAAGGTTGCATGGGATGTTATAAAGGCTCATGAAATGTCAAGACAAGTGAGTTAGGCCAAAGAAATGGTGTGTTGGCTTGGTTCCATAGTGTGGCACCTTCATTCTTGCCCAATCGAATTCTAATAGTTCAAGCCTCGTTCTTCAATGTCATCATTATGGTGTCTGCTGACAACACTTCAGGCCCCGTTCATCAATGAAAAGAAAGGTGTACGATTCAGTGCGCCTTATCTTCGGAAGAAGAGAAATTTTCTTGGTTTTTGATCATCTTCAACAACATGCTTCATGCTCTCTCTATGTTCATTCATTCATCAAGTGGATCTACCTTTCTTTGATCGAATTCTTATACACTTGGTCAATCAAAAATTACAACCTCGTTTGCAATTTTTGAGGGGGAGAAGGGTGAATGAAATACTTGATTGATAGTATTTTTCATTCACTTGCTACTCAATCAAAAATGGCAAACTTCGTACGAAATTTTTGAGTGTATGCTTATTCACTTACTTTGTATGCAATTTTTTATTTTTGTGTGTATCCAATCAAAAATGGCAAACTTAGTGTGAATAAACTACATGATTGAGTGTATTTTTATTCACTTTCTACATGATGATTGATGGTTGAAGAATGGTCATTCGACTCTCCTCAGACACCTAATGCTCCATTGACTAAGAATGACTGGGATTTATGTTTGATGAATACTTCCAAGCCTCAAAGAATGATTCTGAAGCTCCTTCTTCGGTTTCTATTGGCTTTGGCTCATCTTCTTCCATCTCCATTGAGCAAGATGCACTAGTTTGAAGTATTTCTCAGAATACTCACGTAACCCAATCTCCAGTTATTCTTCAAGGTGTTGATGATGACTATCATGATATTAAGTTGCACACATGAATAATGATCCGTTTCCTTACCTCTTTCTTCACGGATTTTTGTTCCTTCCAATGTGCACTTTGTAAACCAACCGCAAGATCATAAAGGAAAATGTCGGCTAAGAATTTGGACATGGAATGTCCTGTGATCATGGAGTTTATTTGGTATCCTTTATTTGAGATTGTAGTTAACTTTCACAAACGGCGGGATCTTATTTTATCTTTAAGTCGGGGTTGGTTGGATGCATGACTTTCAATGATAACTTGCTCGTGATTAAGATTTAAGTTGAAGACTTGGTTTATCTAGTTACCAGCAGTCGGGGTGGATGGTTGAAGACCTGGTTAACTATTACTTTAAGGAGTTACGTTGTAGTACTCAGTGTCACACGCTGATGACGTTGTGGATAATCGCAAGAGGTGTTAATGTATCATACGTTGATTAAGTATTGAATACTTAGGGATTTGCTTGGAGCATAAATTCTCTACACCGTTCTTCCAACATTAGTGCAAGCTTAAGTCACTAGAATGGGGAATTTTACTTCAACTTCAAGTTAGATATATCGGGTTTACTTCATCAGTGGTCACTTCATGCAGCCGACTGAATATAAGGGTTGATAATGGTAGTCAGAGAGTTTTTCTGTAGCAGTTGATTCTCACAAGATACATCTAAGCAAATGTTGTTCTTCTCACAAAATTTCATGTTATTGAGCAAAAATGTGTTGTTGATTCTGAGGTATTAAAACCAGCAAGGGAGTAAAGAGACATACATCTGAATGCATAAAGAGTACACATGATGAACTTAATACTTCGTCTTAATTGAAGTTATGCCGGGAAGACAAATGTCATAACCACAGAGACAATCAGTGTCTTAACTCATGGTGTTCGGTGCACTATTCCAACTATGTGAGGGAAGTGGTCTTTCGATACTTGTGGTATGTATTACTTCAGCTTTCAGTGGGAAGAAATATGAGAAGGACACTTGGAATGTGAGATGATATTGCTTATCGACATCTTCATTCGAACTGTTATGATTTAAGTTAAAATGCTTCTGGTTAATGCTTCATGTACACATTGTTATGCTGACTCCGATGAGTTATCAACCATCATGGGAGATATATGTGTACATCAAGGACGCACAACAGGTTCACATGACAGGGCTTAATCATTTATTCCGGAATTGATATCTGCAGAGAGAGTCGGTGCCTCAACTTGTTACTTTGGTGTCATCGTATCTACTTGTGGTGGGTACGTGTGTACAATATGAACTAAGCTATTATGTGAAAGATAACTGGAATGCATTTGGTAAAATGAAGATGTTGATCTATTAATCCCCTGAATAGACAACTGCTCAATACCGTAGAGTAATGTGTACATTGGGGACGCACAACAAGGTCATGTGATTGGGCTTAATATGAAATTCCGGGATTGATAACCGCAGAGATGATCAGTGGTTCACCTTGTTACTTCGGGTTTATGAGCCTCATTCAATGAGACTTTTTGCATCACTTCAACGACTTAGGGAAAGTGGTCTCATAAAGATGATTGTCGGCTTGGGGGAAAGCTACCAAAGCTTCACATTGAGGAGGATAAAATTCGACGATTTGTTAGTGCCCAGTGAGTGACTCAGCTGTGAGAGTCTAGTGATTTGTTATCAACCTGTGCTTGGTGAATTGTTGTGACTTGAGTCATTTCGATTAGTCTGATTGTAATTTGACGTTGTGAGTTAAACATTTACAACTTGACTTATTATGATCGGATACATTGTAACTTGACTCGTCGCGACTTGACACTTAGTGCTAATTGTGACTGATCCGAGATCTCACTCTAAGTTTAACTCGCGTATTACATCTTTCGGTTTCTTTTGTTGACTTTAGTAAAATCCCGGGAGAGAATCGATCTCTCGGTTTAAGTCACAAGAGTTGTAAAACTCCGCTTAAGATTATTTCATGGCATCTACAGCTTCAGGAATCTCAAAAGCTTTGGTGGTGAAAGTTTAAGAAGTGTTGATTACTGTCTTCTTCAACGTACCGACTAATTCTCTCTGTTTGGTACTCATGTCAACATCTTCTTAAACCAATCAGTAATTGCTCAGGGCTCAAGAATTTCATGAATGAGTTTATCGGGATAGTTAGATTCGGGAACTACCAAGGTTGACACACGTATGGGGTATGGAGATTATATCTCCGGTGCTACAGATCATAAGGGATACCGAATCTACTACTTACAAACCCAACAAGTCTTGGAATCCGTTCTCATCACATTCTATGAGCTTCTGAGCAAATGGCTTCTGCACACTTCAGTGTAGGACCCGCGTCTAAACATTTGTCTTCTGAACCAACCAGTTCAGTTGTTGTACAGTATCCCACTCCTGCATGTACCTTATGTACCATCTACTGATAAGGAGTTGGAGATCTTGGCTAATCAAGTGGTTGATGAATACTTTGAGCCACCAATTGGTGATACACCGGTACCACCAGCCATCGCAGCTCATGTTCCAAACGATCAAAATGTCCATCTTGTTATACTTCAATGGCTCAAGACGCTCCATCAGCAAGTCATTCATCAATTTCATCATACATACAATCTCCTTCCGTACATCAAGGTACTGCAGTCGACGAATCGTTTGAAGTAAATCCATNCACTCCTGCATGTACCTTATGTACCATCTACTGATAAGGAGTTGGAGATCTTGGCTAATCAAGTGGTTGATGAATACTTTGAGCCACCAATTGGTGATACACCGGTACCACCAGCCATCGCAGCTCATGTTCCAAACGATCAAAATGTCCATCTTGTTATACTTCAATGGCTCAAGACGCTCCATCAGCAAGTCATTCATCAATTTCATCATACATACAATCTCCTTCCGTACATCAAGGTACTGCAGTCGACGAATCGTTTGAAGTAAATCCGTCTGCTCCACCTGATGTTGCTCCGTTGAAAGACACATTTGCTCTTGAATCTTCTTCTATAGCTTCTTCTTCAGGAGATCTTAACACGAGCACATCAGTTTCCTACCCACAACCACATGATCTTTACTATAATGGGAATTCTTCTCAACCAGTGTCCACACGGAGTGATCTGAACACACATGCCTTGTGGTGCTTTCACAATTTCATACTTTCCAAAGTCGAGCCTAAGGATTTTAAGATTTTGTCTCATCAGACGAACGTTTGTTTAATGCGATACAAGAAGAAAGACATGAATTCTATCAACTTGAAGTATGGGAATTGGCACCATCTCCAGACTGTGCAATGATTATAGCTCTTAGATTGATCCTTAAAGTGAAATCTAATGAGCATGATAACGTTCTGAATACAAGGCAAGGGTTGCTGCTAAGGGTTACCAGTGGTGTGGTGGAACTTCACTTCGCAAGGACAGAATTTCAGCTGGCAGATTTCTTCACTAAGGCACTTTCGGGAGAACGGTTTCGATTTATTCTCCAATAACTTGGTTTGGAGAGTCTCATGCTAGTATCACTCAAAAGTCTTCAGGAAGGAAATGAGGAGTAATGGATTCGCTTCAAATATCCTTTTATATTATATAAAACCCAGAAAAGAAAATTTCAAAATATAAAACCTATAAAAATCATAAAAATCAGAAAAACTCAAAAATACCAAAAATAGTTTGTTTCTTAGGCATGTCTTCTGGCATCGTTAGAAGTTCAAAATGTTTTCAAAACATGCCTACTTGGCTTACAGTCATTTCAGGCTGTAACCCACGCTTCATTATTATGGCTTACAGTCATTTCAGGCTGTAACCCGCGCTTCAAAATAATGGCTTGCAGTTATTTCATACTGCAACCCGCGCTTAAATTATGGTTTGCTATTACTTCAGATAGCAACCCGGTTTTCATAATCCATGAAAAATACGTTACCATGTTTTCACTGTGTGCGGATTATCCGAAAAATTGTACGCTTCAGTGCAACCTTTCTAGTAAAAGAAGAGAAATCTTCTTTTCCCAAAATCTCTTTCTTCTAAAATTCTTCAAAAGTGATTTTGTGGTGTACAAGGTGGCCATTGGTCTTAAATTTTCTCGGATATGTTACCACTCATTTTAATGGCTATTAAATGTTAAAATTGAAAACGGGCCATTAATTGAGGGAAGCGTATTTGCTCAAAATTTCTGCACCTTTAAAAGCTTTGTGCACCAGCCACAGTGAAATTCAAAAAGTGTCCCAAAATCAGTAAAAAATTAAAATCTTATCACATTTCTCTCCAAAGCTTTTTCGAAAATTATTTAAATCAATTGGGATCACAAAATCTCAAAAGATTTGAAATTTTATGATCAAGGGAGAGAATGTGATTTAAATATGAAAACTGATTTAAAAGTGATGTTTTTGGAACTAAAAAGAATGTTTTTGGAATTACGAGATCGCTCCCATATGTGCTAATATTATAAAGATTTTGGATTTTAATCAAAGCACATATTGAGGGGGAGCAAGTGATTAAATGTGATGTTTTTGAACTTGAAAAGATGTTTTTGGACTCAAAAGTTCGCTCCCATATGTGCTAATATTCTAAAGATTTTGGATTTTAATCAAAGCACATAATGAAGGGGAGCAAGTGATTTAAAATGATGAATTAATGATTTCGAATGAAAGCTCACCCGTATGTGCCAAAGTTTTAAAACTTTCAAAATTGATTCAATCAATGTGCACATATTGAGGGGGAGCAAGTGGCTAAGAGTCTTTCGCGGGATTTTACAAAATCAAGTAGAAACCGTGAATGGATTATGACTCAGATTTGACTCATGAATTGACGAAACATGAAAAGTCATGAATCGAAAAGACTAGTCCTGGCCGGGTAATAATTTCAAGCTGGTTTAACAGTGATGTAAACGTGTCTCGAAGAGGACTGGTCTAAGTAGAAAGTACCGTTTCGAGAAACTCTTTCTAGATGTATACTTTGACGGGTCTAACTTCCTTTTTAAGGAATGTTAACAACTTCAAGTTAGTTATTAGGGCTAGTTATCACCTAAAAGCTGATAATGGATCCCTTTAACTAAGCAACGTAAACGTGTCCCTCGGGTATATGTCTATTAAAAGCCGATCAATTCAAATAAGTGCAACTCACCCCGACATGTGCAAAATTTCTTTTCTTTACCTATGAGCACATGTTGAGGGGGAGCATTTGAAAAATGATAAAACTCTCAAAGTGTTAACAAAATGTGTTTCTTAATCATAAACACTTTGAGAGAATTTTCAATGATTTGGTTATATGGCGATTGTGGAAAGATACCAAAAGACCGACCACTTTAATTTAATGCATGGAGTTATAAGGATGGTAAGGTTAGGTATATGTTCCCATGATCCACCAGAACCGGAGGGATCTTCCCAGGGACAATCCAATAGATAGATTAGAAGTCCTTAGGAATGATTGAAAAAAGGAGAAAAGTGAGAAAGGGAAGAGTGCCGACTGAGACTGAGCTAGGACTGGAACAAACCCAACAAGGTTCTAGTAATGAAGTCTCGGTAAGCACTGAAGGGGTTGAAGAATTAAAAAGAAATGAAATGAGAAAGGGTGAAAAGAAATAGCCCTCCAATTATTCAACCTTAGGGCAGAAACCGGGTTCAATTCATATGCTACTGATTGTTACCAAGGTAACATCGGTATTGAAGATAAAGACGTCATGGACCCAGTGACGCACTGCACTAAACCTCCCAGCCACTCAAGTTCTCTTAAAAGAGCTTGTTTCATTCTCACGGGGAACCGGTGTAAACTATCGACTAGTCTCTTAGAGCTAGTTGATATTGAAACAGGAGACCCCTCCCTAGTCTCCGAATAGGATAACCAATGTGCACTTATCGAGTCTAGAGCCAAGAGATGCATCAAAAGATCTCATAGGAACACTTGATACTTCTACACTGGTTGTTCAACATTAAGGACACCAGATGTAATATTTTGAGTCCTACGCAGATCTTAGCAATCTGCCGAGAACACTTATGAGGGAATATACATAAGTATTTCCCAGTGATTGAGTGGAAACTCCTGCCAGGGTCAACATCAAACAGCCCTGACAGCAGGTCACTTCGGTAATCTCTTGTGGGTTACGCTTAGTGTGTTCGGTGGTGTTCCAAAAGGTCTACAGTCGTGGGGTGATCTCCAGCGACTCACCTAATCGTTGGTGTACTTCGGTATGTCAGTGAAAGCCCTTTCGGGGGCATCCGATTAGGAACGGCCTTGGTAAGGATTAGAGAAAGTCTTCACACTATGCTGTTGACGATCTCGAAGTCCGAACTTGTAAGTGCCGGTATGTTTATTACTAACCAAGTTTTATGCAGCTCAACATACCAAACTTACCATGTTCACCACCATCACTCTAGTTCCACATGCTCATACCAACATCTAAAAGGAGACGTCAGAACTGTTCAACCGGGAAGATCTACTCAACAAAGATGTATGGGCATGTTGGAAAGGCGTAATCACACCAAAGACAAAGAAGTTGACGATTGATGCCGATTGCTGAAAAGATGCAGATTCATCATCTCATGCTTACACTTCAACATCATAACTCAAGATATCATGATCAAGGAATGGGCTTCGACTATGCTTCCACAACTCTGATGCAGAAGATCATGATCCAGAAAAGTGTAAGCATGACATCACAAAGACAATCACAACATCACAAAGAGACACATACACTCAAAGATGACTTGAAGCTAATTATATGGATGAAGAGCGAAGAGCAAAGTCAAAAGATCATCATATACATCAAGGAAGTCATCTTGAGTCGTTTATCAATGAAGAATCAACAACTACGAGCTACAAAAGAATCTACAAAGATCTCAATGCAAGAATTCAAGAATATTTCCAGGGGTGACCTCCCTTAGGGGGAGATTGTTAGGAATACGCTTTTTGTATAAGAATGATTTGGTCACCCCATATATGATTAAGCATTGTTTAGCTCGTAGTAGTTACAATAGTTAGTTAAACGTAGTTTAGAAGTAGATTAGTTCGCGGAAGAAGGACGGGTCTTTACCCACTGTATACCTGATCCGCAGCCCAAGTGGCACGCCCTAGTGGCAAAACCCATGTACATATAAACCCTCTCCATCCTTGGAGAGGGTAAGCCTTCTCATAATCTCATTTTCTTTTTTTTTTGGTTTTCTCTCTAAGGCTTCATCTCTTTCTCTCTCTAACTTTCTCTCTCTACATTTCTTTCTTTTCTTTCTTATATACAACGAACTAAAACCACAAGTATGAGCTTGTTTGTGATGTTATCTAGTGTTCTACAACTTGGGAGTTTGACACATGATTCTAGTATCCCATGTTTCACCGACCTTGTGAATTACCATGTGGGAAATTTTATTAGAAAAGGGATGTCGTCCCAACAAAGGAAGAAATTCTTTAAGGACGTTAAGCACTATTTTTGGGACGACCCCTATTTGTTTAAAGTTTGTGCCGACCAAATCATACGGCGGTGTGTTCATGGCAAGGAAGCCGATGACATACTTATGGCATGCCACAGTGGACCCACGGGGGGACATCATGGTGCCAACTACACCGCCAAGAAAGTTTTTGATTCCGGCTTCTATTGGCCGACAATATACCGGGATGCGCAAGACTTGGTGAAGTCTTGTGACTCTTGCCAGCGTCAAGGTAAAATCTCTCAAAAAGATGAAATGCCACAAAATTCCATTCAAGTATGTGAGATCTTTGACGTCTGGGGTATTGATTTTATGGGTCCATTCCCGTCTTCGAGAGGGAATAAGTATATACTCGTGGCCGTCGATTACTTGTCTAAATGGGTGGAAGCGAAGGCGCTCCCTACCAACGACGCCCGAGTTGTGGTTAAGTTTTTGAAGAGTTTGTTTGCCCGATTTGGGACACCTCGTGCTATTATTAGTGATCGCGGTACTCATTTTTGTAATGACCAATTTGCCAAAGTTATGCTTAAGTATGAAGTTACCCATCGCCTTAGTACCGCGTATCATCTGCAAATGAGCGGTCAAGTTGAGGTGTCTAATCGTGGACTTAAAAGGATTTTAGAACGGACCGTAGATGGTAATCGTGCCTCATAGGCCGATAAGTTAGATGATGCTTTGTGGGCCTTCCGTACCGCTTACAAAACCCCCATCGGGTGTACTCCTTATAAGTTGGTATACGGAAAGGCTTGTCACTTGCCCATTGAATTAGAACATAAGGCCTATTGGGCCTTAAAGCATGCCAATTTTGACCTTCAAACCGCGGGTGATCACCGTAAAGTGCATTTGAATGAATTTGCCGAGTTACGTGATCAAGCCTACGAGAATTCCTTAATCTACAAAGAGAAAACGAAAAGGATTCATGATGCTAAGATTAAAGATCGTGAATTCAATATTGGAGACCAAGTCCTTCTTTTTAACTCTAGATTGAAGATTTTCTCGGGCAAGCTTAAATCCCATTGGTCTGGACCGTTCACCATTGCCCAAGTATTTCCTTATGGTACCTTTGAGTTGTCTCAATCGGATGGTCCCAATTTTAAGGTGAACGGTCATCGACTTAAGCATTACTTGACAAACCACCCAATGGTGTCCTTGACCTCCAAACTTTCCCCAAGGACGACTGAATTCGGGGATCGAGTCAAGCTATGTGACTCGGTAATCAAAAACAAGCGCTTCGTGGGAGGCACCCCATGCTTATCCATCTATCTTTTTCTTTTTTATTTCTAATAAAGTAACGTGAGGGGGGCGACCTCTTCCATTCTTGTGTTTTCGTGGTTGTTTGTGATTGTCCAGGATTGTCCCGAATTATGATTACTCTCTTGCTCGTGGTTTTGTCATTCTCTCCACTCGAGTATCATTCTTCGTTGCTTATGGAGATTCATATTATATATCCAATCATCTTATCGACTAACGTTTATCTATTTGGCATAATTAATAAACGGCCTTAGAAAACATAGGATTACCCTTACCTTTGAAACATTGAGGACAATGTTTACCTTTAGTCTTGGGGGGGGATGAATCTTCGATTTGATTTTTGCCTTGCATTTTCATTTTAGTCGTTTACTCTCGCATCCCCGTTTTTCCTAAAAAATTGAAAAATTTTGAAAAATTTCAAAGAAAAAAATGATGAAAATGAAGTGAAAAAGCACAAAAAAAATGTGAAAAAGTTGAAAAAGATGTGCAAAAATATAATAAGTGTTTTGATACCTTGTTGACTTTCCAGCTGGCGAGAGTAGGAATAAAATTTTGACTTGATCCGGGCTTGTTGAGCCCTAGCTTGTTCCCTTAACCAATGATGATCATAAAAGCTTTTGCTAGTCTTGTACACAAGGAGCTACTCTTTTGTCGGCTCCCGTACTTGACTTTTAACATGCATGGATTGAAGAGCTTTCGCTAGTCTCTTACACTAGGAGCTATGAAACGCGAATTCTTTCTAAGAGTTTGCAAGTTCCCGTATTTGAGTTTAAATATGCGTGGCTTGATTATCGGCTAAGCATCCGCGGATTTCATTATTTGAGATTTTTAAAATGCGGAGAATGAGAAATGATAGAGTTTATATAGAAGTTAGATGCTAAGCGTGGAGTAGTTGCTTCTCTTTAGAGCTCATCGTAGGTACTTGTGGCTTTTTGCTCCCACCAAATCGTTTCACCCCATATTATGTGTATAAATAATTAAAGATGCTACGTTTGAGCGAAATTTAGTTTTTTTATCATCTTAAGAGAATCTTTGCTTTAAAAATTGGGTACACATCAAGGATACGTCTTAAGTAAAGTCATTAGTGTAATAAGTTGATTCAAAATCCCGCTTTTGGATTTCTAGTTATGTATATGGTTTTGGAACTACCCGTAAAGTTCCATGATTATGTTAAGAAAAAGTATGAAAAGTTATGAATAAGTATGGATTGATTAGTGCTTATGTTGTAAGACAAGTTGATGGCGCGTGAGGTGCATGTGGATGATCCTAGAATAGTCACATGAGGTGCACGTGTAGTACTCCACAACTTATGTCTATGATTATGTATGAGTTCATTCCTTGATGTATATGTATATGAGTTCGATTGTATCCCAATTCCTTGATGTGGACCTTATTTTTAAAGCAACGATTCTTAAGAGAAGATGGAAAACTACTTAGTGTTTTAACTTGATATCTTTATCGGAATAAAAATGTATTGAAACGAGAAAATTGAAGAAATTCATTTCTCACAATAATAAAATAAGTAGATACAAGAATAAGACATGGGAGCGAGGAGTTATTCCACAAGTAACTACCATGAGTAGCGTTAGCATCAAACTTGTTAGTAGGTTGTGATCTTGTTTTTAAGCTTAGTTTGGGGACTTGTGAAAAATCAGGGACGATGAATTTTATCTGTATGCTCACTTCTCCATGAGACGTGTTTCTACTTTTTGACCCTAAAAATTATTGCATAATAATGAAAGTCAACATACCGTCACAAGAATAAAGTATGAAAAATATAAAAATACAAAAATAAGTAGTGTAAAGTTAGTACGTGGAATAAAATGGATAAACGGGGCGTTTTAGGGAATAAATGGTTTTGAAATCTCTTTTGAACGTTCTTGCTACTTTCCAAAGTTAGTAAAAAGAGTTTCTAAATTATTTATCTCAAGAGCGTGACGTGATTACATTGCGTGAGGACACGGCAATACTTTGGTCTAGGGGATTTTGGTATGTGTTTATACACATACCTTTTATTGACCAAAACCCGACCAAATAGACCAAAAACTAACCCATAAATGCCAAATACTTGTGTTTTTGAATGTGCAGGTATGGATTTATAAGAAAAGGACGAAAAATCATATGAAAATGACAAAACGAGCACGGGAATTGGAAAAGGGTCAAAAGCTGGAGCCGGGGAAGCTAGTGGTCAAAATCAAAGCTCATAAAGTCCATTGAAGTCCTCAAAGTTTCAGAAATGACAAGATTAGTCCTTGGTTAAAAGATTGAAGAAATTACATATTTGGCCCTCCAAGTTTCAAGAGTTGTCATTTTTGGTCCTTTTGAAGTTATTTTGAAGAAATGGCAAAGGAAGCCCTTCAACAATCAAAGAATGTCACAAATGATCCTTGGATATTATTATTGGTGGTTGGCAGAATTGGTCCTCATATTTTCAGAAAATACACTTTTGGTCCTTGGAGTTATTAACTTAAACTACATCTACAAATACCCTAACCCTTTAACAACCCTTAACCCATAAAATAAATAAACCCAACAATCCTAAACCCATTGAATAACCTCAACCCACTAGCCCAAAACAAACACAAGCCCACCCCCTTTTATTAAATAAACCCGGCCTACCACTTATTTGACCCATACCCGACCCACAACCAAAACCAATTAAGAAATAAATAACGCGCCTTTTACCCCCTTTTCACTGTGTATCATCCTCACCAAGATTACCCTGCCACGTCACTGTCACCCAAGATTCTTAGTACGAGGAAGAGACCTTCTAGATGCTCTGACATGGCAGAGAGGATGTTGTCATAATCCTTCCCACGTGGTGAATTGAAGCTCAATGATTGGATGAAGGGACGTGGAATAAAGATAAGAATGCATCATATGGCTAAGAACCTGATGGGATGTTTATAAGGCGAAAAGTGTACCGCTTTTCGGGGGTCATTTAAGCCCGAAATCGTATTTATTTGATCAAATATCGCCCTAAATCGTTCCTTTTGGCATTTTAGGTACTTTGGAGAGAAATTCTGGAAAAGGAAGCATTTTGGACGTTTTCGGAGCATAAAAGTGAAGAATTCAACAAAGTGTCAAAATCTGCTGGAACAGTACTCCAGACGGCGTCAAGACCCATCCTGACGGCGTCAAGCCTTGATAAGCCAGAACATATGATGAGACGAAAAGTGTTCAAATATTGCCCTAAATCGTTCCTTTTGTCATTTTAGGTACTTTTAAGAAGAATTCTGGAAAATATGCATATTTGGACGTTTTTGGAGCATAAAAGTGAAGAAAACGACCAAGTCTCAAAAGAAGCAGAAATTACAACCTGACGGGTCAGAGTCACAAGGTGACGCCGTCAGCAAGCCTTGACAAAAGAGTGGAAACCAATTATCAAATGACGGGCCAGAAAGATTTTGGAAATTAACACCTGACGCAGTCAGGTGTTAGAAGATGTAGGCCGTCAGGTTATGATTTAAAGAGTGACGGCCCAGAGAGGAATAGAGAGTGACGGCGTCAGAAGTGGATCTAGGCCATCCGAGAAACCTAATGGCGGCGAGCTGACGGCGTCAGCCTCTATAACCTGACGCCGTCAGAATGTAAAATCTATATATAGTTTTCTATTTTTCATTCATTAAGTGTGGAACTTTGTGGAGAACTTTTGGCACCAAACCCTAGACGAATTTTCTGTACTTTTTAGGGTTTCCAACCCTTGGAACCCTCATGCTTAATTAAAGATAAGTCTTCACTTTAATTCAATCAATATGTCTATGTGTTGGTTGATTATCTCTTTTGCTTGTCTTTTAATTAACATGTGTAGCTAAATTCTCTTGTGTTTGCTTAGATCTAATGAAACCTAACTATTAATTATTGGTTAATTGATGTGTTGTTGTTTGTTGGGATGATTGTTCCATCAATGTTAGGCTCAAGAAAACTGGCCAACCTCCTTTATGGTAACGTGATTGAACGTCTTGGGAAACATGTAGCCAAGGCATACTAGGCTATTAAGGTAGTATTTAACGCATGAGCCACTGTTTACAATCCCTATGGTTGTGTCGTGCATGGCATAGGAGGAGATAAGAGCTCATAGAATTGGAGAGATATGTATGTCACTCCATGAGTTATTAGGAATACACCCTTCATCCACATAAGTAACATACATATCAATTAACCGGTAAAAGATAGTTAGGGAGTAATGAAGTCTAAGTAAACACATTTTTCTCCATATTGTTTTCACAACCACAATAGTTTAGATATTTTATTTTATGTGCAATTGTAGTTGTCTTAGGTTAGTTGACTAGCAACTAATTCCGCCCACTCCTTCAAAACCGAGATTTTAACTTGCTTTCATAAAAACATAAAAATACAAAAAGAATCTTCCTTCGCCCTTAGACCTATTAGAGTAGTTTTTCTATCCTAACGAACACTATTCCCTGTGAGAGAACGATCAATCCCCCGTACTTACCACTATCCTATACTACATCGGTCAGGTACACTGCCTGGTGGGGTTGTAAGCCTCTTGAGATCCCTTGAGAGGTAAAACCTGTTCTAAGGTCACAAAACCACGCATCAAGTTTTTGGCGCCGCTGCCGGGGAATAGTTATTGTTTAGGTAGAATTTTTATTTTATTAGGTCTGCTCGCTAGATTCCTTTCTAGTGAGATTTTTATTTTATTTTTCTAGGATTTCTTTAGTCTATCTTATTTCTTCGTTTTTTTGTTCGTAACCTTTACCATCTGCCATCATGGAAGGTGGTAACATCCTTGATCCCAATAACCCACTTCAACCAAACCACCCACCACAACCAAACCAACCTCCTAGACCCCGCACCTTAGGAGAGTATTCCCGACCTAGCCACCTTGGCTATCGAAACACCATTGAGCTCACTCAAGGAGCCAATGTCACTCCCTTGCGATCCGACACCATCCGGTTGGTGCAAAGCGGATGCGCATTCCATGGACTTCGTTCCGAAGATCCAAACCAACATCTCAAGGATTTCCTCAAAATCGTAGATTCCATAGACCTTGATGTTGCAACTCGAGAGACGACCCGATTGCGTCTCTTCCAATTCTCTCTACGGGACCAAGCTAGTCAATGGCTTGAGCGACTTCCCGCAGGATCCATCACCTCTTGGGACGATCTCACAACTCGTTTCCTTGCTCAATTTTTCCCACCGGGGAGAACTACCAAGCTAAGGAATGATATCTTGGCGTTCCAACAACGCCAAGGCGAAACCCTCTACGAGGCATGGACTCGATTCAAGGACTTACTCCAAAAAGTCCCTCATCATGGCATAGACCTTTGGCTCCAAGTCCAAATCTTCTATGACCACATCAATCTCCACACGAGGCAAACCATTGACCAAGCGGCCGGTGGCAAGCTACGTGATCTAAGTGCGGAACAATCATGGGATCTCCTAGAAGATCTTGCTCTTTATGACAACGAAAGTTGGAACGATCCCCGTGATTTGAATAAAAAGGTCAAGGCAATATTTTTGCCTTCGAATAATTCAAGCACTTCCGATCGTAGGATCATAGAACTTGAGGACCAAGTCAAGTTTCTCATGAAATCCTACGAAGCTCCTAAACCTTCAAGCCAAGTGAACAAAATCACTTCTTCATGCGAATTATGTAGTGGTCCCCACGACACTCGTGATTGCATGGAACTCCCCGAACAAGCTTTTGCGGACTACGCATCCACGCGTACCGATGGAGCGGGAGACAAGTGGTACACTTTCAAACCCGAGCCAAACCCTTACGGAGATTCGTACAACCCCTCATGGAAAAATCACCCCAACCTTAGGTGGAAGTCAAATTAAAACGCGCCCCAAAACAATTCTTCCAACCCACCTAATCGGTTTCAATCCAACGGTCCTTCCTCAAACCGTACCCTCAACAACAGTCCTTCCAACAACTATGGTAGTACCAACAAATTTGAAAGATTGATGTCGAAATTTATGGCATCTCAAGAAGCTCGTATATCCAAGTTTGAATCCGAGTTCAAACAAAAGCAAAGCGAGATGACCGATAAAATCGATTCCTTGTTGAAGATTCTCAATGACCGAGAGATGGGAGCCCTCCCGAGCGACACGGTCAAGAACCCGAAACTAAACGTTAACTCCATTTCTTCGATTTCATCCCCTAGTTCTTGCCCACAATACAATTCGGTCAACGCCATAAGCACGTGTTTCAAACAAACCCAAATCCCTCAAAAAGACCACGAGAGTAAGGCATCCAACACCAAATCGGTCGATAACATAGTTGAAACACCCCCCACACAAGACCTCGACGAAGAATTCAAGGAACTCCACCTTGAACGTACGGTTATTGATGTGTTAGAACGAGCCCCCTACTATAACACCCTATTAGAAAAATATGAGAAGAAGCCCAAATTAGGTGAGAAAGGGACCGCCTTCGTTCGAAACAAACTACCTAAGAAGTTAGATGATCCGGGTCTATTTGTCCTACCATGTAAGATTGGTAATTCGGAAGCTTATGACACACTAGCCGATCTTGGATCTAGCCTCAACTTACTTCCACTACCTCTCTACACCACCCTCAAACTAGGAAAGCTAGAAGAGACCGAGGTAATAATAGGGTTAGCGGATGGAAGCGTAGCATACCCGGTAGGAGTAGTAAAGGACGTGATAGTTCACATAGGAAAGTTAACAATGCTAGCCGATTTCCACGTCCTCGATATGGTTAGCGACCCCACATGCCCCTTGTTGATAGGAAGAGGATTTCTAGCCACCGCTAGTGCTATGATTGATTGTAAGAAATCCAAGATAGCGGTAGGAGAAGGAGAAACTTGGTCGGTTTATGATGTTAAGAAACATGCCTATGACACCATTGAGGAACCCCCCGATAGGAAGACCTCTAGATACGGACCATGGTTAGAAGGAGACTTTATAGGACCCCAACGCCTATTCTACCTAGAAGAGGAATTTGTAAACCGAACACAAATGGTAGAACAACTTTTAGCTAGGGATACCGAACTAGATCCCTTTGAAGATCCCCTAGTTTTTAGAAAGATGACCGACTTCCTAAGAGTTTTGCCGATCAACCTAGCCATGAATAAATGGAAAAGCGAAGCCGATAAACATAAATGGAATTGGGAAAAGCCACCTAAGGAAGGAGATGGATCGTGGCACATTAAGATAACTCGATATGATCCGGATGGAGAGAATTTTGAGAGGTCATACTTCACCAAACGCACCAATAGGACACTTCCAACCAAAATCAACCCTAAGGATATCCTCGATGCGGAACTCACCTATGTTGGATAGGGTGACTTTGAGTCTAGCTACAAGACTCATTAATAAAGAAAAGCGCTTCTTGGGAGGCAACCCATGCTTTGTGTTTGTTTGTTTATTTATTTGATTTTATTTGTTTCTGTATGTAAGTTATATTTCTTGTTATTGATTCATGCTACAAACTAAAATGTGAAAATGCTTTATTTTGTTTTTAACTTCGTCTTAACTACATATAAAGGTATTTCGCAAAAGCTAAGTGTAAGGGAAATCTAAATCGGTTTATAAAGAACGAATGAACATGAATCATAACAATGAAATTAACATACATATTAGTATTTGTTTGAGTCAAATGCTTGTATCGAGTCATAATGAATTTTTGCAGGAATTCCAGGAAGTAAGATCTAGTTTTTTCAGAATTTTTTCCGGAAACTTAACATGAGAATTCTGTCAGATCATTCTGACAGCGTCAGGAATAACACCTGACGGCGTCAGGTTAAAATTTTCTGCAATTTTTGAAAGTTTTGTATTTCTTCCGGAAACTTAAAAAGTTTTGTTAATTCTTTAACTTATAATCTCCAGGAATTCTGCAAAATATTCATTCCACAAGCATTATATCCTATTATGTAGATTTTACCGCTGATTTTATGCGAGGTTGGCCTCTATCTTTTTCAGGTTAACAGGTTATTTTGGACAAGAAGACGTCTATTATTTTGGAAGGGAAGCTTTGAACGTTCGTCTTTCTTGGAAGAAGATTTAACCATGTTACCTCATTATCCACATCAAACGATTCAGGGGAGTATTTGATTTCATTCTTTCATTTTATTTACTTTTACATCTTCTATTAGAACATTGGGGACAATGTTCGGTTTAAGTGTAAGGGGGGTAAATGAAGGCACCGTTGAGAATACACTTACGCTTGATGTTTTGCTTTGTTTGATAATAAATTTGTAATAAAACCAAGAGAAATATTTGTTAGGGCAATTTTAGCGCCAAATTAAAATTTTTTATAACATTTAGAAGTGAAACCTTGATCTTAATGAGCGTCTCATGGATAGGAAATTTTATGACTAGCACAAAACCGTACCACTAAAAAATCTTCCACCCCAAATATGTGAGGTTCGCCCCTAGAATTGGTAGGAAAAGCGCCCATCTTTGGTGCTATGATGTGAGTACCGGTAGCATTTAGATTCTAGAACTTGCGTTAGGACCATCTCAAATCCACAAGTGAGACTACATTCGTGTAGTTAAGATTTACTACATGATAAGAGGCATTAGGATTAACCCATTGTTTTACACCCGTATTTTTGTTATAATTACTTTGACTTCATTAGTCAAGTAATTCTCCCACACCCTTTGCGTTGTATCCATTTTTTGGTACACGATACCCCTAGTACACCCCTCCGAGCCTATCCTTTCGTTTCGACCTTTGAGCATCTTACTCAAAGTGAGAATTTGTTACACCCCACTAAATGTACACCCAAATCGCCTTAGCCTACCTTGTATGCACCCACCTTTGGTGCATTATTGAGAAAACATTTGTTAAACCCTTAGTTAATTATCTAGTCAATTACATTTGTAAAGATTCAAGTGTAAGGGGAATGCAACTCCCCTATGATGTATTGTTTTGGATGGTAGGGCAAGAGTGTATGAAAAAAAATATCGAAAAATCAAGAAAAATACCAAAAAAATGTGAAAAAGAAAGTAGAAAAACATACGAACTACCATCCCGTTTCCTTTTATGTTTCTTTTTAGTTTTTGTTATTTCATTTTTAGTTTAAGATTGAGTCGAGTCTTGGCTTAAGCAACGATGTAGAGTGCATGTATTTGATCATGATAATTAACTTGCCACCATTAAAATACCCTTTATTCCAACCAAACCATGTTTATCATATCCCTACACCTTACGTTACAACCTTTTGGAAATCCCTCTTTGATAGTTTATCTTAGGTGCTTATGCCTAGCGGAGGAGTAATTGATCCTCTCTCAAGCCTATGGTAATCTATTTGCTATGACAGGTAGTGAGTGTTATTTTCCGTTTTCATTTATGAGATATAATTCTATGACATTTGAGATATGAGAGAATCCAAATACTATTTGTGAGGTGCTAGTGTATGATTTCCATGCTTGTCATGATTAGGGTCTAATAACTATTTGTTGTAATTACTTTTATATTTGTGTTAAATGACCCCTAACTCATATTTTGATTGGAATAAAAGCTCACTTGCTTGAGGACAAGCAAATCCCAAGTGTAAGGGTATTTGATAAGACGAAAAGTGTTACGCTTTTAGGGGGTCATTTAAGCCCTAATTCGTATAAATGTGATCAAATATTGCCCTAAATCGTTCCTTTTGTCATTTTAGGTACTTTTGAGAAGAATTCTGGAAAACATGCATATTTGGACGTTTTTGGAGCATAAAAGTGAAGAAAACGACAAAGTCTCAAAAGAAGCAGAAATTACAACCTGACGGCGTAAGAGTCACAAGGTGACGCCGTCAGCAAGCCTTGACAAAAGAGTGGAAACCAATTATCAAATGACGAGCCAGAAAGATTTTGGAAATTAACACCTGACGCCGTCAGGTGTTAGAAGATGTAGGCCGTCAGGTTATGAGTTAAAGAGTGACGGCCCAAAGAGGAATAGAGAGTGACGGCGTCAGAAGTGGATCTAGGCCATCCGAGAAACCTAATGGCGGCGAGCTGACGGTGTCAGCCTCTATAACCTGACGCCGTCAGAGTGTAAAATCTATATTTAGTTTTCTATTTTTCATTCATTAAGTGTGGTGGAACTTTGTGGAGAACTTTTGGCACCAAACCCTAGACGACTTTTCTGTACTTTTTAGGGTTTCCAACCCTTGGAACCCTCATGCTTAATTAAAGATAAGTCTTCACTTTAATTCAATCAATATGTCTATGTGTTGGTTGATTATCTCTTTTGCTTGTCTTTTAATTAACATGTGTAGCTAAATTCTTCTTGTGTTTGCTTAGATCTAATGAAACCTAACTATTAATTATTGGTTAATTGATGTGTTGTTGTTTGTTGGGATGATTGTTCCATCAATGTTAGGCTCAAGAAAACTGGCCAACCTCCTTTATGGTAACGTGCTTGAACGTCTTGGGAAACATGTAGCCAAGGCATACTAGGCTATTAAGGTAGTATTTAACGCATGAGCCACTGTTTACAATCCCTATGGTTGTGCCGTGCATGGCATAGGAGGAGATAAGAGCTCATAGAATTGGATAGATATGTATGCCACTCCATGAGTTATTAGGAATACACCCTTCGTCCACATAAGTAACATTCATATCAATTAACCGGTAAAAGATAGTTAGGGAGTAATGAAGTCTAAGTAAACACATTTTTCTCCATATTGTTTTCACAACCACAATAGTTTAGATATTTTATTTTATGTGCAATTGTAGTTATCTTGGGTTAGTTGACTAGCAACTAATTCCGCCCACTCCTTCAAAACCGAGATTTTAACTTGCTTTCATAAAAACATAAAAATACAAAAAGAATCTTCCTTCTCCCTTAGACCTATTAGAGTAGTTTTTCTATCCTAACGAACAGTATTCCCTGTGAGAGAACGACCAATCCCCCGTACTTACCACTATCCTATACTACATCGGTCAGGTACACTGCCTGATGGGGTTGTAAGCCTCTTGAGATCCCTTGAGAGGTAAAACCTGTTGTAAGGTCACAAAACCACGCATCAACATATTAAAGAGGCACGGCGTCAAGAAGGCTATCAAGAAACCGTAACCACGGAGAGGTGACGGCGTCAAGTCCATAACGTGACGCCGTCAGATCTGTTTTTCTATATATATTCGCATAAGTTTTAGTCATTCGTGTGGAACTTGTTAGAGAGAAACCCTAGACAATTTTTGCAGCTTTTTTAAGGGTTTTAAACCCTTGGATCTTCCATGTTACATTGAAGATAAGTAATCAATTAATCATTCAATATGTCTATGTGTTGTTTGATTCTATCTTGTTCTTGTCTTTTGTTTAACATGCTAGGCTAGATTTTCTTTGTGTTTGCTTAGATCTAAACCTAACTTTTGATTATTGATTGAATGGTGTGTTATTAATTGTATTGGATGGGTGATTATCGATGTTAGGCTTAAGAAAACTGGCAGACTTCCGGTTGGTAACATGCTTGAACGTCTTAAGAAACATGAACCAAGGTGTACTAAGGTTATTTTGATTATATTTAATGCATGAGTGAATTATAGTGATCCCATGTTAGGAGCTTCTTAGCCGGCTCGACATAGGAGTGAAGTAGGATCTCATAGAGTTAGGGGAAGTCTGTACACACCCCTACGAATGGTATTAAGGAATACAATCCGTCATCCACGCAATTAATACTCACTAATCAATCGGTAAAAGATAGTTAGGGAGTAAGGAAATCTAAGTAAATACATTTCTCTCCATTATAGTTTTCACAACCATTTACTTTCTTGTTATTTTATTTTATTTGCATTTGTAGTTAATTGGGTTAGTTGACTAGCAACTAATTCCGCCCACTCTCCCAAAACCCGAGATTTTTACTTGCTTTCCTAAAAAAATATAAATATACAAAAAGAATCTTCCCTCACCCCGAGACCTATTAGAGTAGTTTTTCAATCCTAACGACACTATTCCC
>LBNU01029688.1:33508-47470 GCA_014162995.1 Artemisia annua
CCGGCTCGACATAAGAGTGAAGTAGGATCTCATAGAGTTAGGGGAAGTCCGTACACACCCCTACGAATGGTATTACGGAATACAATCCGTCATCCACGCAATTAATACACACTAATCAATCGGTAAAAGATAGTTAGGAAGTAAGGAAATCTAAGTAAATACATTTCTCTCCATTATAGTTTTCACAACCATTTACTTTCTTGTTATTTTATTTTATTTGCATTTGTAGTGGGTTAGTTGACTAGCAACTAATTCCGCCCACTCTCCCAAAATCCGAGATTTTTACTTGCTTTCCTCAAAATATAAACATACAAAAGGAATCTTCCCTCACCCCTAGACCTATTAGAGTAGTTTTTCAATCCTAACGACACTATTCCCTGATAGAACGATCAATCCCCCGGTACTTGCCACTACACTATACTACATCGGTCAGGTACACTGCCTGGTGGGGATTGCAAGCTTCTCAAGATCCCTTGAGAGGTAAAACACTAGTGCGTGGTCGCAATCCCGCGCATCAGATGTCGTCATGTGGATAAGGAGAAGAATTGTATGGCCAAGAATTGTTTCAGGACCTTCTGAGCCTAAACCCTAACTCTCCCCTGCTCCTATATATACTCCCCTGTATCAACGTTATGAGTGTGTAGGTTTTTTATGTAAAGTTATGCTGTCAAATTTACTTTTGAAATGTATTCTTAGTTAAAACATAATGTAATCTCAGTCCTTTATTAATAAAAGTTGTAGTTTACTCTTTAAATCGTTCTTAGTATAATAGTGTTTTCAGCTTATTTTATCATAAAAGCTTGTTAATTTCTGTCTTTAAAGCTCTTTTTAATCATGACTTAGCTTCTACAAAACTTGTTCCTTTATTTACTAGACTTTTATAGAAAAAACAAAAATAAAAAAAAATATAAGAAAAATATAAAAAAAAAACCCAAAAATATGTTGTTTTCTCAAAACCAAGCTTGCAATCAAGGTTGTTTTCAGTAGATAGTACCTTATCTTAGCTTATCTAGCTTATGTAAGGTATTTAGTAGTATAAAACATTCAAAAGCTCAAAACCACCTATGGTCAACGATGATCAACTGAGGAATGTTCATGGTGAAATCTGGGTTAAGTGATAGTCCAAAAGAAGAAAGGGAAGCTTTTGGCCTGTCTAAAGACAGGCTAGAATAGTGAACCCCCTCTGTTTGAGCTGAGGGGGATGTGTTTGTAAGTTTTCATTTCATTTTGAGTATCTTTAGTGTATTCTTAATATTAAGTAGGTTAATATCTGTTAGTTAGTATTAGTTGCTGCTATTTGTGTTATTCTAAGTATAATATAGTGTATTTGTGTGCTTTGGTATGCTATTATGTGGTTTGAATACTAGTGTGAACCTAACTGCCATATTTTAGTCATATTTGCATTATCTTGTTCTTGTTGTTATTTGTTATCTTTTATGCTTCAATTTGCTTTAATATGGTCTAGGTAATTTGTTTGAGATTTAAAATCAGTAGGTGTAGCATTAAAATCACAGTTGTAGTGTAATCTTAGGATTTAAGGGGTGTTTGGGTCTACCTGTTCTATTCTGTTCTTGTGGTCTGTAGTTGTTGTTTTTGGATATTATTAGCTGCACTAGGTTCTATTAGGTCAGAAGTAGTATAAAATTTATAGGTCATAAGCAAAAAGTCAAAATTTCACTAAATCTTAATGGCTGCAAGTTACCCTTGGTATTGTTCATCTGAGATTTTTGCAATCTGCTTGAATTGTGTTTGAGTTTGTGTTTTTAGTGCTTAAATAAGTTCAAACAACATATTAGATAAGATCTAGGCTGCTAAAACTCATTTTAGTCAAACTTAGTAAGAAAAACAAAAAGTCAACTGCTGCAGTCATATAGTTGCTACAGTGGTCTGAATTAAGGTGAAATTGAGCTTCAATTGGTACTCTAGAATTAGGGCTTTTTGGTTTTTTGTGTTCTCTGGTGATCGATCTTGCTTTTGCCCCCTAATATTCCCATAATACAGCTTTTTAGATTGCTTTTTGAGTGTTCAAAGTAGACCTGCTAAACCTTGTTTCTGTCTCTTATTAGCCAACTGCATAAGTGCTTATTGAATTGTGGTGTATGCTTATCTGTGATATTTGAGTTGAATTATGCTTGAATAATTTGATAGTAATGTTCCTGAGCTTATTGTGGTTAATAGTGCTTATTAGCTTATAAATTAGTGCTTATATGACTGCTTATTTGCCCATTTGCTTATTTAGACTTAGGAATCTGTCACTTTTATTTTCCTTAGGTTCATAATAATATTTTTGAGTTTCCAGAAAAATCTCATAATTAATTAAGGTCTTTTGCTATTTATTTTAATTAAAATTAGTTTTTAAGTAATTTAAACTCCTTTTTAATTAATATAAAGTAATAAAAAATAAAAAATAAAAATTATTTCTAAAATCAGTTTTTAGTTAGATTGGAATTTTAAAAAAAATCATTTTTCTTAATTATTTGTATTTTGATATATTTTAATAATTAAATTAGTATTTAAATTATCTTTCATCTTTTTTAATTAATAATAAATCATAAAAAGACAAAAATAAATTTTATTTTAATTTCAAAAATAGTTTTCAGTTAATTTAGGTTTTATAAAATTAAATTTTCACTTTCTAAGTAATTCTTCACATTTATTTACTTTTTAAATCATAAACAAAAATACAAAAAGAGTTTTTTTAATTAATTCAAATTAAAGAAAAGTAAAAGAAAATATATAATTTTAATTTTCCAAAAAGTTTTTAATTACATTTAGGATTTTGTAAAATTTAAATTTCCCCCGTAGCCCTTAATTTTAAGTAGTTGCCTTTAAATCTCGGGATTGGCCCGGGATTTGCGTTATTTACGTTTTTATTTACGTTTCTAATTAGTGTGTTTTATTTACGTGCGTAATTTACGTGTTTCTTTGTTATTTTATTAATTGTAGTTTAAAAACCCACATATTCACTTTTATTCCACTTTTCACTACACAAATTCACGAATCGTTAACTACGGTTCCATTCACCTTCACGGACAACGACCTCGGGTTATCCGTATTTCTAGTGGATTCCTTTGAGAATAAAATATATGTTGGTTTTATATGTGTACCAGCCTCACGTTTTTTTAATTACAAGGTTCAAATCGAAGAAGGGTTCGATCAAAGGAGACTCTCGTTCGGAGAAAAGTCTCATTCGGAGGAAAGTCTCACTTGGAGGAGGAGCTCGTTCGGAGGAGAGTCTCACTCGAAATGTTTTGATCAGAGTTTCGATTTGACTAGCATCACAACTTTAAGGTTTCGATGTAAGGTTTCGATCGGAGTTTTATTTTGTTAACACCATAATGCAAGGGTTTTGCTCAAAGTTTTATTCGCTAGCATTGGCAATTATGAGTATCCATGACTTCATGCTTATGCCCTCTTGGGACGGTATCGAGGTAAGGGAGGAACCTCATGATCATAACAATAATATATTACAAAGAGTTGTTGATCGAACCACAACACCTACTCCATAGGGAGAAACTATCCTTAAGCCTACTCTGGAGGAGATCATTNATTGGCAATTATGAGTATCCATGACTTCATGCTTATGCCCTCTTGGGACGGTATCGAGGTAAGGGAGGAACCTCATGATCATAACAATAATATATTACAAAGAGTTGTTGATCGAACCACAACACCTACTCCATAGGGAGAAACTATCCTTAAGCCTACTCTGGAGGAGATCATTGCCACCCGGGCTGACCCTGGGATGGTTGCAAAGGCTAAGAACGCGACTAAGAGAAAAGCCTCTACTTGGCCGGAGGTATCTACCGATGCAACCAAAAAAGCAAGGTGACCAAGAAAAACTCCGGGGTAGGGTCAAGTGAACAAAATGTTGAAGATAAGAATGATCGAAGTGAAGGCGATGGGAATTTGGATGATCATCCATCGACTGTGGATTCCGATGCTTACTCAGATGCAGAGCCTGTTGAGAGCGATCCAGAACATACCAGAGGGACTAATGAGATCGAACTCATAAATGTAATCCCCTAGAAGTGTATTGATTCGTGGACAAGGAGATAGGTGAGTGCTTATCCCATTATTCCTCTGAAACAAGTAGCTTCGGGTCCTGACCACACTAAATCCCTTGTGACTCCGAAATGGTGTCACTAATATACCTTTCGATGGAGCTCAAGGTCTTTCATGATCATACTTTTTACTTTAGTCAGTATTTCCACTTCCTGTTTTCCTAAGTCTTTTTTTAGGCAGTGAAACAACTACTCAGCCTCAAGATACTGAGACAGATATGCAACATCAGAGTACGGAAGAGAGTACTCAACTCCAGAATACCAGAGTGGCCACTCAAGGTCACGGTACTTGTGTAGGTGCTCAACCTTAGGGTGTCGAAGAAATTTTTTATCAGCATCACATAGATGAAGACATGTGTCGTCCTGATATTGCTAAAGATGAGAATTTTGATGGTGTTGGGTCAGATAAAGATGACCTCAACAACAAGGATGATAGTGAGAACGCTGGGTTTTATTATCATGTCAAAGTATGAGATACCATTGGAGACACAATTTACAAGGAATTCCTTTCCCCTAATCCTGGTCCCTACTACATGCCATATCCTTATGATGAAGGTTCAAGAATCAATCTTCCCAAATATAAAAGGGAAGAGTGGGATGAAGTTCATGTTGTAAACATTGGGCTTTTTAGTAAAATGCTCCTCAAGAACCCCCAAGGTATGAAAGACTGTTATTGATCGAGTACCACATCGGTAGACAAAAATAAGAAACAATTCTTTGATCCCAGTGCTCTCCCGGGAGTTTGATGCTCCAGTTTGTAATAAGTAGTGCTTTGTAATCAGTAGCTAGTTTAGTTTCTACTTTTTTACTTTTGTCAGTTTCATTCAGAGATGTAAACTTAATGATTTTGTGACAGTGGTATCCCATCAGAGCAGTGGCTCTTTATGCATACATTTATCATGTTATCTTAGTATTTGCATATTTTTGAATGCCTTAGTATTTTGTGTATGAAGTGCCTACAATTACTATGAATAGCACCTGACCTTGCACCAGCAGGGTCTCTCAGAGTAATATATGTTAGCCACTAATAGATCTTAACAATTATAGATACACAACATTCATATTAGAATTGTGCCATTGATATTGTCGATGCACTCCAACACTTAGATAAATACACACATATTGTGTTTGATACACNTACCACCTTCCATGATGGCGGAAGGTAAAGGTTACGAACAAAAACACGAAGAAATAAGATAGACTAAAGAAATCCTAGAAAAATAAAATAAAAATCTCACTAGAAAGGAATCTAGCGAGTAGACCTAATAAAATGAAAATTCTACCTAAACAATAACTATTCCCCGGCAGCGGCGCCAAAAACTTGATGCGTGGTTTTGTGACCTTACAACAGGTTTTACCTCTCGAGAGATCTCAAGAGGCTTACAACCCTACCAGGCAGTGTACCTGACCGATGTAGTATAGAATAGTGGTAAGTACGGGGGATTGATCGTTCTCTCACAGGGAATAGTGTTCGTTAGGACAGAAAAACTACTCTAATAGGTCTAAGGGTGAAGGAAGATTCTTGTTGTATTTTTATATTTTTAGGAAAGCAAGTAAAATCTCGGTTTTGAAGGAGTGGGCGGAATTAGTTGCTAGCCAACTAACCCAAAATAACTACAATTTCACATAAAATAAAATATCTAAACTATTGTGGTTGTGAAAACAATATGGAGAAAAGTGTGTTTACTTAGACTTCATTACTCCCTAACTATCTTTTACCAGTTAATTGATATGTATGTTACTTGTGTGGATGAAGGGTGTATTCCTAATAACTCATGGAGTGGCATACATATCTCTCCAATTCTATGAGCTCTTATCTCCTCCTATGCCATGCACGGCACAACCATAGGGATTGTAAACAGTGGCTCATGCGTTAAATACTACCTTAATAGCCTAGTATGCCTTGGCTACATGTTTCCCAAGACGTTCAAGCACGTTACCATAAAGGAGGTTGGCCAGTTTTCTTGAGCCTAACATTGATGGAACAATCATCCCAACAAACAACAACACATCAATTAACCAATAATTAATAGTTAGGTTTCATTAGATCTAAGCAAACACAAGAAGAATTTAGCTACACATGTTAATTAAAAGACAAGCAAAAGAGATAATCAACCAACACATAGACATATTGATTGAATTAAAGTGAAGACTTATCTTTAATTAAGCATGAGGGTTCCAAGGGTTGGAAACCCTAAAAAGTATAGAAAATTCGTCTAGGGTTTGGTGACAAAAGTTCTCCACAAAGTTCCACACTTAATGAATGAAAAATAGAAAACTATATATAGAATTTACATTCTGACGGCGTCAGGTTATAGAGGCTGACGCCGTCAGCTCGCCGCCATTAGGTTTCTCGGATGGCCTAGATCATCTTCTGACGCCGTCACTCTCTATTCCTCTCTGGGCCGTCACTCTTTAAATCATAACCTGACGGCCTACAACTTCTAACACCTGACGGCGTCAGGTGTTAATTTCCAAAATCTTTCTGGCCCGTCATTTGATAATTGGTTTCCACTCTTTTGTCAAGGCTTGCTGACGGCGTCACCTTGTGACTCTGACGCCGTTAGGTTGTAATTTCTGCTTCTTTTTTAGACTTTTTCGTTTTTTTCACTTTTATGCTCCAAAAACGTCCAAGTATGCATGTTTTCCAGAATTCTTCTCAAAAGTACCTAAAATGACAAAAGGAACGATTTAGGGCAATATTTGATCACATTTATACGAATTAAGGCTTAAATGACCCCTTAAAAGCGTAACACTTTTCGTCTCATCATGAAGCAGCTATATATTCAGCTTCAGTAGAGGACATCGCAAGTGTGCTATGCTTGGCACTCTTCCAATCAACAGCACCTCCATTCATGACGAAAACATATCTTGTCTAAGATTTGATGTCATCATGATCTGTCTCCCAGCTTGCATCAGTGTAACAAGTAACACTGAGCTCACGTTCAACATCACCACCGTAAACAAGAAACATATCTTTAGTATTTCGTAGATACTTCAATATGTTCTTAACAGCAGTCCAGTGACATTCTCCTGGATTTTGTTGAAATCTACTCGTTAGGTTCTGAGAGAACGCTACATCAGGTCTAGTGCACCTAACCGCATACATGATGGATCCTACAACCGAAGCATAAGGGATTCCCTTCATCCTCTTCACCTTGGTGGGTGTAGAGGGTCCTTGAGTCTTACTCAATTCCGTATTTGGTTGCAGTGGAAGACTTCCACGTTGGAATCTTGCATCCTAAATTGCTTCAGGATTTTGTCAATGTATGTACTTTGACACAAGCCGATTAACCGCTTTGATCTATCTCGATAGATCTTGACCCCAAGTATGTACGAAGCTTCTCCTAAGTCTTTCATAGCAAAACATTTTCCAAGCTCGGATTTTACATCTTGTAGCATTGGAATATTGTTTCCTATGAGTAATATGTCATCGACATATAAGATTAGGAACACGACCCTACTTCCACTAGTTTTCATATATACACATGGCTCATCAAGATTTTGAGTGAAACCAATCTTTTTGATTTCCTCGTCAAATCTTTTGTTCCAACTTCTAGATGCCTGCTTCAAGCCATAAATGGCCCTTTGAAGTTTGCATACTTTGTTGGGATGTTTAGGATCCATGAAGCCCTCGGGTTACACCATATAAACATCTTCATTTAGGTGACCATTCAAGAAGGCAGTCCTGACATCCATTTGCAAAATCTCATAGTCATAGTACGCTGCTAAGGCTATAAGAATCCTAATTGCTTTAATGTCTGCAACAGGCGAGAATGTTTCTTCATAGTCAATTCCGTAGATTTGAGTGAAACCTTTTGCTACTAGACGAGCTTTATAGGTGTGTACATCACCATCCATATTGGTCTTCTTCTTGAAGAGCCATTTACTCCCAACGGTCTTAGCATTGGGAGGTAGGTCGACCTCGACCCAGACATCATTGTCTTTCATGGATTGCATTTGCACATTCATAGCTTCGTTCCACCTATCGTGTTCAGGACTCGATATAGCTTCTCGATAGTTAGCGGGTTCACTGTGATCCCCTAACTCATGTTCCTCAGCATCGATATGGAAACCATATCGTTCAGGTGCTTGAGGTGTCCTTGCGGATCTACGAATGGGAGCAACATCTCGAAGAGGCTCAACATTTTCATGCTCAGTCTCATTTTGATGTTCACTAGTGTCACTAGAAGGTTGTGCATATTTGCTTTGAAGTTCATCAAAGTCTACTTTGCTCCCACTTGCTTCTTGTGAGATGAGACTGTTCTAAAAAAACTCTGCATATCGAGCAATAAATATTTTGTTCTCGGGTAGGTAGTAGAAATAGTAACCCATCGTTTCCTTTGGGTATCCTACAAAGATACACTTGATAGATCTAGGCTCAAGTTTGTTTGGCGTATCTCGTTTAACGAGAGCCTCACAACCCCAGACCTTCAAGTAAGACAGATTAGGGACTTTCCCATGCCATATTTCATATGGAGTCTTATCAACCTTCTTAGTTGAAACCATATTGAGTATGCGAGCAATAGACTCTAGAGCATAACCCCAAAAGGACATTGGCAACGTTGTTAGACTTATCATAGATCGAACCATGTCTAGCAAGGTTCGATTTCTCCTTTTCAGACACACCATTGTGTTGTGGTGTATATGGAGGAGTGAATTGTGATACTATCCCACACCTTTTTAGATGATCTAAAAACTCGTGACTCATATATTCACCTCCTCGATCGGATCGAAGAGCCTTAATAGTCTTGCAAAGTTGATTTTCTACTTCACTTTGGAATACTTTTAACGTTTCAAAGGCTTCATGTTTATGTTTAATCAAGCAAACATAACCATATCTACTGAAATCATCAGTGTAAGTAATGAAGTAGTTAGCTCCTTCCCTAGACATTGTTCTAAATGGGCCACATACATCCGTATGTATGAGTCCGAGTAGATCTTTGGCTCTTTCTCCAACATGGAAAAAAGGCTTTCGTGCCATTTTACCAGATATGCAAGAAATGCATTTATCAAACGACTCATTGTCGGTTGACTCTAAAAGCCCATCGCGTTGCAGCTTTGTAATGCGTTTCTTGTTTATGTGGCAAAGACGACAATGCCATAAAAAGGTGGAATCCAAATTACATTTGGATTTCTTGTTGCTAACAGTATATATAGAACCATTGTTTGAAATAGGATCACGCATATCAATTTCAAAAATGCCATCACGTGGAATAGCATTAAAATAAAAAACATTATCCTTAGAAACAAAAAGGCCAAAATTCGTAAAAGTATGAATGTAACCATCATCTTTCAAACGCGAAAGTGAAACTACACCTCTAGTGATAGTAGGTGCAAAATGAAAATTATTTAAAACAATAACTAGTCCATTTGGGAGGATAATATCAAAGCTCCCAATTGCTTCCACAGCTGCACGATTGCCATTACGAACGTACAGATGTAAAGCTCCTTGCTTCAGCTTTCGACTTCCCCTAAGTCCCTGCACATTATTACAAATGTGAGTACCACAACCACTATCATATACCCAGGATTTGTTAGGAAAAGTATAAAGATCTATAGTGAAGATACCTGATGTGCTAGCGCCGCTAGCTTTGTTCTTCTTTAGCCCTTCCAGGTAGGCAGCACAGTTGTGCCTCTAGTGCCCAACCACTCCACAGTGGTGGCAGGCTGTGTCCTTTGTTGGGTGCTCCTTCTTAGCAGGTGGGGGAATTTTGGGTTTGGGGCGTAAGCAAGCCTAGCCTTGCCTTTCCCTTGTCCCTTGCCAGGTGCCAGCGGTTTTCCCTTGTTCTTTTCTGAATTCTGCCTTGGTTGATAGCTAGGATAAGTGGAGCCTTTTTGGGCATGCCTTTCTCTGCAAGTTTCAGCATATTATGCAGTTCGGCAATTGTTTTTCCCATGTTGTGAATGTTATAGTTTTGCACAAATTGGTCATAATCCTTCGATAGTGAGCTAAGTATCATGCTCACTCCAAGGATCTGTGGCATGGGGTATCCCAGTCGCTCCATCTGATCCAGATAGCTTTTCATTTTCATGACATAGCTACTGACTGATTGTCCTTCTTCCTCCTTGCAGGCATGAAAAGATTTGACCGTGTCAAACAGTTCTTGCTCTGCTTGCTGTTCGAACATAACTTTCAGTTCTCTAAGCATATCAAATGCTGCAAGGTTCTCTAAATTCTTTTGCAACTCAGGAATCATGCTTACCAGCATGAGACAAGCCACTTCTTGCTGTTCATTGCACCTACGCGTATAGGCGTTACGAACAGCCGCAGTGGCGTTCGCAGTAGGTGCTTCAGGTAAAGCTTCTTCTAGGTGGTAAAACTTTTGTTCAGCCCTGAGGACAATCCTCAAGTTGCGATACCAGTAAAAAAAGTTGTTACCGTTCAATTTCTCTTTCTCGAGAATTGATCTGATTGACGAGTTGTTCATGGTTTGAGTTGGAGTTGTCATCTACAAAATAGACAAAGTTCAAATTTTAGTAAGTTTTAATAATTNCGTATAGGCGTTACGAACAGCCGCAGTGGCGTTCGCAGTAGGTGCTTCAGGTAAAGCTTCTTCTAGGTGGTAAAACTTTTGTTCAGCCCTGAGGACAATCCTCAAGTTGCGATACCAGTAAAAAAAGTTGTTACCGTTCAATTTCTCTTTCTCGAGAATTGATCTGATTGACGAGTTGTTCATGGTTTGAGTTGGAGTTGTCATCTACAAAATAGACAAAGTTCAAATTTTAGTAAGTTTTAATAATTAATCCTTTTTAAAATTAACTACCCATGTTTACAATATTAAAACAATTAATTTTACGAAAAAGGCTAAGATCCTCATTGAGGTTCCACCATCACATCAGTTGATGTGCTAGCAATGGAGGATTCAATAGGTAGGTAACGTCGACCAATCACATTACAAGTGCAACTCTTAGATCTTTATGGGACTCATGACACTAGTGAAGAGTGTCAAGCTGGCATGTTTAGTCCCATCTTTACCTCGGGTCAAGGTCTCACCGCTTAACTCGATTAAGTCATCCAATTTGAGAACATGCGAGAATATATCTAGGTCCCACGCATAGAGAATTGTCACCTTGGGTTACAATTCAACCTAGGTCCCACGCATAGGCAAAAAGTAATTTCAAGTGTTCTCAAAAATTGGACGGCATGACTTAAATTTTGACGGGTAAAAGTTTTGATGTGGATCAAAAGGTGTACGAAAAGAGCATGTATTCATCTTTCGTAGCACAAGTTAAAAACTTTTCTTAACTTAAGTCTAATCATTGTTTTAATTTTATGTGTGTCAAGTTGTCCATTTTCATGACTAATATTCATCCTACGTGGATAATAAGTTTGGACAATACATAAATGAAATAACATACATAACAAGTTTAAGTGTTATTTTAAAACAATGATTTCAAGTTTGAAAACTTTGTAAAACTAAATCAAAAGACTTAGTTTTTGGAAATTGTTTGTGTTTCGTTTTAAGTTTTTAGAAAACTATTTGCAATTTACATATGATCACATGATATATAAGAAGCAAATCACAAACACACAACCACAATATGCAAAGCCTCAACCAATGAATAAACCTATGCTCGGTCTCGTTAGCCATCACGAGAACCAAGAGTCAACTATGGACAAACCACACAACCACACGGAGGACTCCCACTTGCTCCAAGACAAACAAAAGCAAGTAGAAAGCCCATTATGCACATGAAAAGTAGTTGCTGTCCTTCCAGAATTTCTGTGTTCGGTGGCCCAAATGACTTGGAAGGAGGCTTCCCCGGGCTTTGCTCAAAACTAGAAAGTTGTAGGCCCATGTATTGTGTACCTACAAAAAATAATTTAGCCAAAAACACCTTACCAATCACCGGGAAACTCCGTTTTACCAACTGGTGTTCCAGCAGTCATTTTCGGCAAAAATGTCTTTAACTCTTTCGCCTTTCACCACCAAGCCTCGGTTACATAATATTGAAAGTAAAATACAATTAATCTACTTTCTAACTACTATAAAAATGCCCAAACAATGGCTACAAACAAAAAGAATGATCATTACATATATGGCGAAACAAGTGGCAAAACCCCAAAACACGAAATTTAAACAACATTCACAACAATCCATGTCACAAGTGGTCTAGGTTTTCATCGGCTTTGCATATAAACATAATAATACCATAATATTATGATCAAAACAAGGTGTTGGCTAACTCCATGGACAAACATGCATGTATTTGCCATGGACACAAAATAAATGACAAGAATTAAATTGTTAGCCAACGAAATCGAAGAAATCAATAACAAGAATTAAAACCCTGATAGGTGCGCATGTTAAATGGCCTTAGGTTCAAAACCCACTGATATTAGGACATTCTTAACATCATTTTACCACAGAAAATTAAGCCTTAGGGGCTGATTTGAAATCGTTTCATAAATCAATCAAAAACATGTGTTTTAGGCCATTTTACACGTACCCGACTAGTATACCAATTACATATGCATAAAAAAATGGCCATGGGACCAAAAAGTGCAGATAATAAGACCCCTAAAGGGTGGTCTTATATACAGAAAATTAGCCCCGGGGGCTGTTTAGAATACACCCTTTGATTCCATCCAAAAAAACATGTTTTTATCCATTTTAACGCATACGTAATGATCATATGACAACATATGATGGCTCGTGATACCACTAAAGATGATGTGGGAAATAAAACCATAAAGTAATCATATAAATGCAGCGGAAAACATCACCAACTGTTGGAAAAATGAGTTTTTGCAAAGTGGTTTTTTGCAAACTTTGGACATAATTTAATGTATGTATATGTTACATATATTTATGTTTCTTGGGGGCGTTTTGTTCTCCTCTAAAAGAGCTTCGCAACGAGCTAAAGTATGTCCAAAATGAAGCTAAGATGAATGAGATATCGTGTCTCAAAGTGGGACACTTGAAACACAAAATTTGGAAACAAAAACCCATCCCACATCGCCTAGTGAAGGAAGTAGAGACTAGTTTATAAGGATATTCTTGTACTAGCTTTCAAATTCCTTTAGATGAGCTAGGCTCCGACTCCTACGTGCGCGCGCAGGGGTGGGGTGTAGAAAATGGGATTTCTGGGCCAAAATGGGTTCGAAGCTTCTGAACTCATGCGAGCCCGCGCGACCTGCGGACACGAATGCAGCTCCGAAGCCTCGCATACGTGCGTATCTTTTTGCTGCCAGTTCGGGTTAATCTTTTCCAGTAATTCTGCAAATCTATTTTAGGAGTAAATTTGAAACTTTTAGACAAAGTTTACAGAATATTGTTGTGTAAATATAATATACGCAAATCGTGGTTTAAATTAACAGATTTGTTTAATTATGGCATTTATTTAGTCTTGGAGGACAAGACAGCTTTTTAGTATAAATAAAGCCATACCTCAATCGGTTTTAGATACAAAGAAACGCAGCTCTTTACCTGACGATTTCCAGCAGTTCCTTCGATCAGAAACACGCAAGCTTTCCGTGATCTTTCAGGCAAGTAAGTCAAGTCCGGCTGTACAACAGCTTTGGACGTTGTACCCTGGGAAACAGACGGCGAATCTGTTTTAAGGGAATCGTGTTTAACACGAGCCTCGTTCCAACCTTTTACTGCTTTTATTTACTTATCGTTATATAGTGGCTGTTTTCTGCTTCTACTCCTTGCTGTCTGTGATTTAATTTTCTGTTATTTAATTTCTGTTAATTTATTATTGCTTATAATCTGATTGATGAGACGAAAAATGTTACGTTTTTAGGGGTCGGTTTGAGTCCTAATTCGTATGTTTTTGGTTTGGATTTCACCCAAAGTCGTTTCTTTTCTCATTTTAGGTACTTTTGAAGGGAAAATCACAAAAGAAGCATTTTCGGGCGTTTTCGGAGTGAAAAAGTGCGGAAAACAAC
>LBNU01029689.1:7961-19053 GCA_014162995.1 Artemisia annua
AAAAAAAGAGAAAGAAGAAGAAGAAGCTGGAGCATAGTAAATTTTGGATGGCTATGGTTTAGAACTCCATGGGGAGTGATTAGGAAAGGTTCTTGGGTCCTTGATCTCAGTTTCATGCTTGGAAGAAACTTGTAAGCTCTTGATTCAAATTCTGGCATTGTACTGTAGCTTCTCATATATATGCTTGTACTTGATTTTGTGTGGTTATTTGGTGTATTTTAGTAAGAATATTGCCTAAAATTACATGCTTGTTCATTAGATTTCATAGTTACTCTATTAGTGGATTTCACTGTCTTAATAGTGGTTTGATGATGCTTGAGTAATTGTTGTTTAGACCTGTGTTTCTAAGGATAATTTGGTTTCTAATCTTATTTCATAACCTTGTAAATCTGTTCTTAGGTCTAAATCAGTAACATCAATTGAAAATCTCATTATCACATTCATCAAGGAGTGTTTGGCTCAGTAGGATTATTAGTGTTAAAGGTTGTTTTAGTTCTTGTTATCTATTGTAACGTGCTCATGTAGGATATAATAGAACATACATACCATAAAAACAACACTCCTTTTGTTAAAAAAGTCAAACCTTGATTTGATCTCACCTTAGTTGTTCACTGTGAGATTTTTAGGTTCCATAGTCTCATGTTTCATTGTATTAGTTATCACAAAAGCTTAATTTCACCTTAGGTTAGCTTATTACTTCATTTTCAGTAAGTAAGGTTAGAACAAATCTCAAAAAAGTCAAACTTTTCAAGTTTCACAAAAGTCAAAGTTCTCAGCATAAATTTTTTTGAATAAACTTGGTGATTTCTTCTAGGGTTTAATATAGAGTATTAGGCTTTAAGCTTTTTGGGATTTGACATTTCATTGGTCATCTTCATTAGGGTATTTTTGCTTATTTTCCTTTCTTAGGTTAAACTGCTTTTTCATTAGCTTTTCAATAGGGCTTTTTCATAAAATTGCCCTGTGTCACAGACTTGAGCCCAATTTCATAAGCTCACATAGAGCTCAGTAGTGGGCCTCACCTTTTGTGCCTTGGCTTTTTGGAAAGCTTATCTACCATATTTTTAATCCCAAGGCTTATTTTGAGCTTTTTAGCTTATTTCATAAGGCTGCTTTTAGCTTTCATTCTGTCCTATCTCTTTGTGTACTTTGGCTCATCAGTGTTTGCAAGCCATTTCATAAGCTTGCCAAAAGCTTATCTGTGGGACCCAGCTTAAGCCCCCTAGCTTTTTGAGAAGCTCAGTTGGTTGGCTTATTAGTTCAGGACTAAAATTGGATCCTTGAGCTTATTTGGACCCATAAATCTAGGCCTACAATAAGCCCTTGAGTCCTACTTTGTCTGAGTGTTTTTGGAATTGCTTATTTGATTGTTATGGCTTAACCAGCTGGCTTTTTCATTTCTTTGGTCTTCATTAAGTTCCTTAAAGTTGTTTTTTAGCTTATTCCCTAGCTTGTGTGCATTGCATAGCTTTTCATCATCAAAATCTCCTTTTAAGCTTAATTCATAATCTGTGGTATACATAAGCTTGCATTCTGCTTATTTTCAAGTTTCAAAAAAGTTGTTTTCACAAAAGTTGTTCATTTTCAGTGTGTGAACAAGTTCTAAAAAGAAAATTCCAAAAAACATCACTTTTTAAGAAAAGTGATAGTTTCTATTTAATATAATTTAGATTTTAATTTTTCTTTTTAAATTTTTATTAAGTACTTATCTGTTTTTATAATTTTCTTAAATTCCTAGTATCTTAAAGTATTTTTGTAAATTTTATTAGAATTTTCCCTGTTCATTTAGTATTAATTAGAATTAAAAACAGTTTAATTAATAATTAGTTAATATTAGTAATTAAATAGTTTTAATAAATTTTTGTTAAACAGTAGCATCTTTTTATATTTTTCCTAAGTTCTACATAATATTTAGTATTTCTAGTAATTTTCCCATAATTTCTATTGTTCATTTTGTAATTTCTAGGTTTAATTTTATTCAAAACATTTTTAATTAAAAAACCAAAAAGAAAATAGTTTTAGTGTTTAAAATTAAACTCAGATCTATTTTTATAATTTTTCTAGTTTGTATACATTGTTTAGAATCTGTAAAAATTGGATTTGTAATTTTCTCTTTTAATTTTCTATTTTTCTTATTTAATCTAGTTTAATTAACCTTTATATAATAGTTTAGTAATTAATTAATAAAAGATCCACAAAAAGACAAAAATATTTATTTTTAATTTTTATACTTCTTTTAAGTCATTTTAGATTTTTAGAAAATATTTTTGTAATTTTCTAAGTTAAATTTTTAATAGAAATCTTTTTAGAATTAGTTTAAATAGATTTTAATTAAATTAAAATAGTTTTAATTAAATAATTAATATTAAATTAATATAATATTAGTAAAATATTTTCTTCTTAGATTTTAATTTCCTTTTAAGTTTAAAAGTTTTAAAATTTTCATTTTACACCCTTGTAGTTTAGAACTTGTCACATTTAGTCCTTGTACTATTTTCAGTTACGTTTTTAATACTTTTTGTTACATATTTGTCATATCTGATTGTTGTGCATTTTAATACTGTTTCCAAATACCATTCCAAGCAATCATTAGTGTAAAAATCAATCAAAATCTTAATCTGGTTACTATTCCTGAATCACTCATTCCATAAACGTTTTCAAAAATACAATTTCAATCTCGTCGGGATATAACGACCCGGGAATACACTGTGCTTACACCGGATCATAAATTGATCACTCTCTCCCTCATTTGACTTAGTTGGCCACACCTGGTTGACTGGTTAGTTTGGGAGGAGTCAATAACATAATACAATACTATGGAGCTTCATGTGAGGAGTCTTATATAATTCTGGATTGTGATGGCCTACGGTGTTATGTTATAACCAACACTAAAAACCCAAAAATGATTACTTGAGAAAAGATAAAACAAAAGCTTGACATACACCCACACCAACAAACCCCAGGATACGTGAGTAGGCAGTCTAGTCTCCGAGTCACTTATAACATCAATCACATTTCCCTAATCCCAGGTGAGTTCATAGCCTCACACTCTTTTTCCGTGAGTTTTCATAGCCTCACTCATTTTAAATGTTTAACAAATCCTGTGAGGGGGATACATGCTACATGCTTTAAACCGAATACAAGTCTTTTTCTTTGGTTGTTGCACGAGTAAACTATCTGCCACCACTACATAACTAAAATTCATGAATCTAATCATTTGGGATATTTTACCCAAGTGAACGCGAATATAGTTGATAGATCTATTGAAGTTTGACAACTCCCGTTGATACTACCTCTCACTGGAGGGTATCAATAAGTACTATATTAGAACCCTCTCTGAAGGATTAACTTTGGCAAGTTTATCCTTCCCATCCCCTCATGGTTGGGTTTGCAGCCCCCATGACCCGGATTGTTAACGTCTGGTTAATGAGCTTAGTGCAATAAACCCCCTGTCTTCAGTATTGTACTGATCATACAATACTGACAGATACAAACTGTTTAAATACGGTTTCTACTAGTTTACATGGGTGAAAAACAACGTAGCCCATGCTTTACTAAACATGTATTCACACACTATCACTCAAACCTATGACTCTCACTCAACACCTAGTGTTGACTCTTTAAGCATGTGTCCTAGGTATATGGCCGTTACAGAGCTATGGCAGAAAGCGACACTGAACTCGAAGGACTTTCAACCTTGTTATCATTCAAACCCTATTTCACACTTAGATTTACGGGACCTCATTTTAATAAAACATGATATTTTAATGAATGATAACTTATTTATAAAAACATCTCTTTTCGAGTCGTTTTCTATTATTGTGACTGTGATTCCATGAAGTAATACCCCAACCCTAAATCCGCTGCGTACTATGAAAATAGGGGTGTTACAGCTATGCCCATATCTATTTCCCGAGTAAAATTTTTGCTATACTATATCACTATTGCCTATATAACCTCTAGAAAAGCTCACATATCCACCTATGCCAAACACCACTATGTTTACTTCATGTAAACATCCCAGTATGTCAAGTCTAGGTTTCAATCTCTCAGAGCTTGGGTACAAGTCTCTTAAGCACAAAACCTTAACTATGCTCATCAGAAAACCCTAATTGCACCAATGTGTTTACGGTTATCTCTAAAACCCTAATTGCTTATCTGAACTAGCTTGAAAGTGTTCAAGGCTTATGTATGAGTTACCTTAGCAACAATAGGATATCTTAGCACCCTTAGACCCAAGTACAATCTCTCAGAGCTTGGGTACAAGTCTATTAAGCACAAAATCTTAACTAGGTCATAACTTCCCAGAAACTAGGTTAAACTATCCCAAATCTTTATCATAAGCTACCACCACTTAGTATAAGCCTCCTACGACTTAATATTAGTCACTAAACACTCATAGGACCCTAATCTAGGCACTAAACCCTAAGCTAAACCTAAATCTTTAACTAAACAAAACTGATGAGGTGAAAAGTGTACCCGTTTTAGGGGTCATTTAAGCCCTAATTCGAGTTAATATGATCAAATAATGCCCTAAATCATTCCTTTTGTCATTTTAGGTACTTTTGAGAAGAATTCTGGAAAACACATCACTTTAGGCGTTTTTGGAGCATAAAGTGAAGANGTACGCCACCCCACGAATGATATTAAGGAATACACCCGTCATCCACGCAATTAATACACGCTAATTAACCGGTAAAAGATAGTTAGGGAGTAAGGAAATCTAAGTAAACACACTTGTCTCCATATAAGTTTCACAACCTTTTATTTTCTTGTTATTTTATTTTATTTTATTTGCAATAGTAGTTTTTGGGTTAGTTGACTAGCAACTAATTCCGCCCACTCCTTTAAACCCGAGATTTTACTTGCTTTCAAAAAATATAAAAATACAAAAAATAATCATCCCTTATCCTTAGACCTATTAGAGTAGTTTTTCATACCTAACGAACACTTTTCCTTGTGGAGAACGATCAATCCCCCGTACTTACCACTACACTATACTACATCGGTCAGGTATACTGCCTGGTGGGATTGCAAGCTTCTCAAGATCACTTGAGAGGTAAAACCTGTTGCGTGGTCGCAATCCCGCGTATCAAGTTTTTGGCGCCGCTGCCGGGGAATAGTTATTGTTTAGGTTGAATTTTTATTTTATTAGGTCTACTCACTAGAATCCTTTCTAGTGAGATTTTTATTTTATTTTTCTAGGATCTATTTAGTCTATCTTATTCTTTGTGCCTTTGTTCGTAATACTTCTTCATGAGTAATATTGATCGTTTGATCCATGTTATTCGTGTTTTCCGCCGTAGGAATTTTCAGTTACCCAACCTGCCCCCTATTGTTGAAAACGAAAACCCACCAAACCTACCACCCGATCATCACTTTGACAACCATTCTGATATGGACGAATCTGACCATGACACCGACCATGAAAATGGCCCTTTTTACTATTTGTCGGATTCCGATGAAGACCTAGGGAATGGGGAAGTAGTAGATGACCCTGAAGGAGATGAAAGAGCTAACCCTCTAAATTATGTTGACCCTAGGACAAAGATTGAGAAAGATAGTTTGTTTAACATGCAATTCCCCTGCAAAATTGGATTTAGAAGCTTTGACGCCTACCTTAACTCATCTTTGCCAATGAACATTATTTAGCGTGCTGAATACAATAAAATCATGGTAAATGAGTTAGAATATCAAGGAGATTATATAGTTGCTAGGGCTAAGACATTGCATGTGTTTGTGGGAAGCTTTACCTATCAAACAGACTTTATGGTTATAGAAGATCTAAGAGAGTTTATTGATAGTGACTTAACCCAAGTTGTATTCAGGAAGCCCTTCAAAAGGTTAACCAACTTAGATGAAAAACTAATGGAAGGGTTAATTACATTCTCAGATGGGGATGAGGATTTTGTCTATCAAATGCCCCGTGCACACCCTAGATATAAAAACTTTTCTATTGAGAAATGTAATAGGTTTCCCCCCTATGGTATACTGAGTGAGAGCGACATTAGAAAAGGACTGAAGTACCCCCATGAAAAGAATAAGAGGTACTATCGTGGATGTTTAGAGCTTAATGATGATTATAAGAAGGATGAGGCAACAATTAGGTGGCTCACACTCGGGTACGTGAGCATTAGTGACACTAGATGAGCCGGTGACTTTGAGTCTAGCTACAAGACTCGTAAATAAAGAAAAGCGCTTCTTGGGAGGCAACCCAAGCTTTATTTGCTTTGTGTTTATTTGTTTGTTTGTCTGATTTTATTTGCTTCCGTATGTATGTTACTTTTCTTGTTATTGATTCATGCTTCAAAAACTAACTTGTGAAAATGCTTTATTTTATTTTTAACTTCGTCTTAACTACATATAAAGGTATTTTGCAAAAGTTAAGTGTAAGGGAAATCTAAATCGGTTTATAAGAATGAATGAACATGAATCATAACAATGTAAATTAACATACATATTAGTACTTGTTTGAGTCAAATGCTTGTATCGAGTCATAATGATGTTTCTGCAGGAATTCCAGGAAGTAAGGTATAGTTTTTCCAGAAATTTTCCAGAAACTTAACATGAGAATTATGTCAGATCATTTCTGACGGCGTCAGGCCTTATAACCTGATGGCGTCAGGCAGTAATTTTCTGAAATTTTTGAAAGTTGTGTTTTTCTTCCGGAATCATAAAAAGTTTTGTTAACTCTCTAACTTATAATCTCCAGGAATTCCGCAAAAACATTCATTCCAAAAGCATTATATCCTATTATAGATTATACCGCGGATTTTATGCGAGGTTCGCCTTTATTGTTTTTCAGGTTAACAGGTTATTTTGGACAAGGAGATGATTTATATTTCGGAAGAGAAGCTTTGAGCGTTCGTCTTTCTTGGAAGAAGATCTAACCATGTTACCTCACTATCCACACCAAACGAATCAGGGGAGTATTTGTTTCATTCTTTCATTTTCATTACTTTTACATCTTTTATGTGAACATTGGGGACAATGTTCGGTTTAAGTNTCAAAGATTGAATCTAAGATATACTTATCAAACATCCAAAGATATATGCAAAGATGTTATCAACAATATGATAAGTAGCAAGTAAGAATAAGTAAAGAAACGATCAAACCATGACACGAGTATTTATCGTGGTTCGGCTACAAGGAACTGTAATTTCCTTGCCCTATGTCCACGCCCCGAGTATCCAACTCGAGAGTTTCTTTCACTAGTCAACAAACTCCTTTCCCGGTGGAGAAACCTTTACAACGTCGCTTACACTTTTACCGACACTAAGCTAGATGTCGAGTTCTTTTACAAGGGTACAACCACTCCCATCGTCGCTTATACTTTTACCGACACTAAGCTAGATGTCGAGTTCTTTTGCAAGGGTACAACCACTCCCATCGTCGCTTATACTTTTACTGACACTAAGCTAGATGTCGAGTTCTTTACACGGGTACAACCACTACCTACACACTATGTATTGGTTGAGAAGTCCAAAAATATCTCACCATAGTCATCTAGATCGAGGGTTAAGGTTGCATAGAATTTTAAGATGAACCTAGGACAAATTGGCTCATTGATATTAAGGAGACAATCAAAGTTAATTGCGGGAAGTTTTGCCTAATGGATGTACCTTCTAGAAAGGTCGGATCAATGGTTCTACCTTCATAAACGTATCGTTTTTCTAAAGCCTTAAAGGTTTCTACCTGATCTTTTCAAGTCCTTTGGTCTTATGGTGTTTGGGTAGGTACTTAAGGGTTTCCTTGTGATCGGAGAATTTCGCGGGAGGCATGTTGATTCCTAGAAAAACACAAAGACTTTTGTTAACAACTTTTAACAACGTGGATGTTCTAATGTGTTCCTATATGCAAACAAATGTGGAGACTTGGTTATCCTGACTCGTTTAGATGACCAAATTGTTTTGTTATGCATATTTTGTTTGAAAAACATAAGATAACCAAACGCCCCTAATTGAATGTGTCTTCAATTGAATGTACCCGAAAATACATATTTGTTATGTATCCTCTTTAGCATACAAGAGACAATATGCAAGTGATGTTTTAACAACGTTTTTTATTTGTTTTAACAATGTCCTTATGGAACTAACATCCTAGTTGATAAAAATTATTTTTGGAGACAATGCACTAGGTGTGTTTGGTAATTCATGACTATGGATAACTTAATACCCAAAGAGTACAATTCTTAACTAATGAAAGGCATGATTGGTTTGCAACCAAGTTTTCCATGAATCAAAAAGTTTTATGCATAAACCCTAAGATTTTAGTTGATGAATGTAAATGAAAATGTGATTCATGAATTGAAAATTCAATTATGATTAGAACACTTACCAAGTTGATTTGATTTGAAGAGTTTGGAATGAGAGCCCTAAAATTCGTGGGGGTGTGTGTTTTTGGGAGGTTTTTGCTGTTTGAGAAGTGTATGAATGAGTTTGGAGAGTGTTTGGTTTTGAATGTAAGAAAAAAAAAAAAAACAAAACAACTGCTGGTTCGGCGAAAATGGCGGAACCAAATATTTGGTTCCGCCCGTATGGGCTGAGGGTTCCGCCAGTTCAGCAGCAAAACAAAGGAATTTTGTTGTGATTAACGTGATCAAAACTCTAGTGTTCAATCCTAAGGTTTTAGGTTTCACAAGTCCTAAACTAGGTCTAGGAAGGTTGAAGAATCCTAATCCACGGGGTTTTGAATGGGTGTCTACCAATGTGGTTATCGGAATGAACGATATTGGTTGAGATGTTCCTCAATGAACATTTTTACCAATTCTAAGACAAAGAATCTCATTATGTCATTCCAAGGGCATAATGGATTGGATTGACGCTGACGTTGACGCTTCCTTTGTTGAAACGAGGGGTTCCGTCGTTGACGTGAGTTTGCTTGATCTTCAAGGAGTTTGTTGACATGCTTCTTCGTCCAATGTCGTTTTGAAAGCTTCAAGCTCCTTTGAGAATCATTTGGTAATGAAGAATAAAAGTGCAAGTACAACTTGTGCTCTTTCTCTTATCTTAATTACCTTCATAATTCGACTCGGTGTACACTTATGGTTTCTATTCCCGCTCTTTAGGGATACCATAATTCTTTGTGTAGTTTCTTTTGACGCATCCAAACACTCTCTTCCAAATTTGATGTTTTAGATTCTTTTCTAAAACGTGTACATAGATAAGCACCAAACATAATGTCGAATCTAATTGTTATGAAAACAAGTAGTCTTCCGAACATTTCTCTATGTTTAGTTTTACCTACGGATTTACTAATCTCATTCTTGATAAGTCATCAACTACTTAACTATTGAGAACAAGAGAGTAATTAGGAATGTCTTTGAGTGATAATTTCTTGCTTTTGGAGCTTGCTTTTGTTATCAAAGAGTCTTTCAATTGTCGACACTACATTCACACAATCCATTTTTGAAAGGTCTAATTTGTTAAAACTTGTAGTGTTACTCTAATGTCCAAAAGCTTGTTTTTATCATATTTGCTTGATTTAATCAAAGACTCATGACTCACGACATATGACCAAGGTCAATATTACTTGATTCCATTTTTAACTCGAGGTAAGACGACATTGCTTACATTGTGACCTTTAACCTAAATGTTGTGTCACTCGTTAGTTTATGACTTAAGGATTTTAAACATCTATGTTTATTACTTTTAATAGTTCATCTTCCTTGTCATTTTACTTTACTTACTTGTCTTACCATTGTTGGACTTTCGACTAAGTCATCATCTACCGAAGATGATATCTTAGAAGGAGGTGGTCTTTCGTTAAATGTTCTATTCAACGACTCCTCGACTCTTTAGGTTTCCTTTCATAAAACATTGTGAACTTTATTGGTTTATGAAAAAGTCCAAGAGATACAACATTATGTGACTATGTGTCACTTTTAATGTGTAAATCCATGATGTTGAAAATTCACATTCTTCCATGCATTATACTTCATGTGACTTGTTTCACCTTACGTGTTTTATGTGAAATTATCATAAAAGAATGATTGAAGTAAATCATGATTTAAGACTCAAAGTGTGGAGTTTAGGGATGTTGTTTAGCAAGCATCACAAGAGTGCAAGACATGTTATCACTTTAGGAGATTCTTAGTTAGCTCACTTGTGAGCAAGAGTTAAGTGAGACTTACTCAAGAGTTTCTCATGTTAATCTCTTGACGGTTAAAGAACCAAATCCACCTTATATCTCCTACTAGTACTAAAGATGAAATTCCTCTACGTAGAGAATCAAATCTAAGTAAATCCTAATAGCACATAAACACATAGAGATACACACTACCAAATAACACATACTATAACACATAATGCAAGAAGCAAGAGACAATCAAAAGGCAAGTTGAAGCAATGTGTACCTTTTAATTTGCGTAGAGATGCTATCAAGATGATAAGCTCAAGGCGTAAGATGTTGGTTTGACAGTACACTTGGAAGCTCAATTTCTCATGTATCCAAGAGGGTTAGATAATCATACACAATCATAGAATATGATATTCTTAATCCTTTTGTCATGAGTTTCTAATTAGAGGTTAAGCTAACTCTAAATCTCTTTTCTAGGTTTAACAAAGTTTACTTTTCACTTGTTGATGATGATCTTGAGTTAAATCCTAATCCGGTTTTGTCTCTAAACAACTTTTGACTTCTTAACAATCTTTCAAGAGATTTTGAGCTTTCACCAAATTTAGCTAACATTTTCCCTTTCTCATTTTGCTTTTTAATCTCATGTTTGTAATCTAGACATATTTTACATTCTAGATCAATTTCAACATTACTCTCAAGTCTAGACATTTTATCTTCTAACAAGATTTCCTTTTCAAAATTATTCCCAAGAGATTTTGAAGACTCATTGTTAAAGATAGTTTTTAGGTTCATGTTACCTAAGAGTTTAGACTCATTTTCTAATTTAGAAAATTCTAAGAGAAAGTGTCAAAGCAAAAATGTTTGGTTTCAACGTGTACCTTGCTTGTTGTTTCAATGAATTGAGAATCACTAGTCGGATGTTCATCTTCATCCACATCCATGTCGTTCCATGATTCACAAGCAAGTTCTCTTTGACACACGTACTCATCTTTACTTGTACTTGTTGTTTCAACAA
>LBNU01029694.1:26972-42968 GCA_014162995.1 Artemisia annua
GGACGGAAGCTTATTCATGTTCGTTCGTTTAAATTTTATCAGAAAAATGAACGAACACGAGCACTTAAACAGACAGAATTTCTTGTTCACGTTTGTTCATCAAGAACATGACGTTGTTCATGTCCGTTTATGTTCGTTCATTAAGGTAATATAAACGAACAGATTTAAATGAGTGTATAAAAACAAACATAAAATAATCAAAAATATATAAAACATTTCTTTTTTACGTGTTTGTTTATCTAAATAAGCCTAGCCTTTGACCGACTAATCCGCGGGGTTTGAACCCACCGCCGCACATATTCAAACCGGATAGAGTCTTCCTTTTTAGGAGGTTGACGTGGCCACTTGAGGGTTGTTTGCACCCACCTCACATTTTAGTGGTATTAGTCGCAATGATTTTACACCAGGCCACCCCTGAGTGGCTCCTTTGTAGAGAAGTTTCAATGAAAGATGAGAGTAATAGTTCGGTTTCAGTTCATTACTCAATCATGGGTCTGTCTCAGATGGAGGTGGGAGTCTCATCATAAGAGCACGAATAGTGGTAACGTTTGACTCGCGTTAAGGGCACCTTAACGCACGTTAAGGGCCGCGTTATTGTTGCACGATCTCGCGTTAAGCAGGCGTTAACGCGCTGCGTTACGGGCTTGACGCCAAGTTAAGGTTAGAACGTTATAAAGAATAAATAAATAAATAAAATTCAAAACACCCCTTCCAACGGTACAAAATGTAACCGTTATTTAAAAAAAAAATCATTTTCAACCCCTACATGTATCAAACGGATACTTTGCATATTTTCAAAAAAAATAAAAAAAAAATCAAACTCATTTAACACCACTATAAATACCAACTAAACACTTATATATTTTTCACACATCCACTACTACTTCTCAACTCTTAATACTTCCTCTATAAGAAAAAAACCTTCTTCAATCATAATGGATCCAAATCAAAACAACGAATTAGCTCCGAGTTGGTCAGACATTGATTACGAAGAAGACATACAGTTTATGATGCAAGCGTACGAGTTACAACAACGCTTAGAACAAGAACCAGCTCATCCTTTCGTGCCCCGTACCCACGTATATCGTGAACGTGAGCTTGCTGAAGAACGTTTGAAAAACGACTATTTCGTTCAAGGTTGTAAGTATACGCACGGTAAATTCCGTAGAAGGTTTCGTATGAGCCAGAAACTATTTCTACAAATAGTCAAAGGCATTGAATCTTATGAATCCGATCCTCTCCCAGATCATTTTAAATACTTTAATGTAGGCCCCGATTGTACGGGTCGATCGAGTATTAGTGCTCTTATGAAATGTACATCTGCAATACGCCATTTGGCGTACGACACCGCACCCGATGCGTTCGATGAGTATTTGCAAATGGGTGAGTGTACTTCACGTATTTGTCTTGATAATTTTAGCATGTGTGTTATGGATTTGTTTATGTCTGAGTTTTTAAGAAAACCAACATGGTCCGACATTCAGCGTATTTACGAATTGTATGAGAGTCAACATGGTTTTCCGGGTATGCTTGGTAGCATTAATTGCATGCATTGGGCGTGGAAAAATTGTCCGGTGGCTTGGCAGGGGCAATTTGGTAGGGGTGATAAAAGATACCCAACGTTAATGCTTGAAGCTGTTGCTTCACAAGATTTGTGGATTTGGCATGCATTTTTTGGTATGGCAGGGGCAAATAATGATATTAATGTTTTAGATAACTCTAACTTGTTCGACGACATTCTTGCTAACGAATCCCCAAGGGCACCCTATATGGTAAATGGAAGAAGGTATGAACAGGGGTATTACTTAGCTGACAAAATTTACCCACAGTGGTCAACGTTCGTCAAATCCTTCTCAGCAACGACTGACGAGAAACATAGTTATTTTAAAAGGAAGCAAGAAAGTGCACGAAAGGATATCGAACGTGCTTTTGGTGTGCTTCAAGGACGTTGGGGTATACTACAACAACCGGCACGTGCAATGGAAATTGTCAAGATACAACGAATCATGTATACCTGCATTATTTTGCATAACATGATTCTAAAAGATCAAAAGTTTACACTCCGTGAGTATGGCAGAATGTGGGTGGATCCGACACCACATTTGAGGCAAGAAAGGTGGATCGACAGGTGTAATACGCAGAGGCGCAAGACAAGGGAAATGCGCGACTCCGGAATGCATACTCAACTCCAACGAGACCTTATGGAGCATGTTTGGCAGAAACGTCTTCAACACCAACAACAACATGAACAAGAATATTCCGAAGACGATGAATGAGTAGTTGTAATTCGTATGGTTTAAATTTCCTATGTTTTGTTTTTTTTTTTAATTGTTGTAGTTGTATTTTAAGTTTGTAATCATTGTATTGTAATGTTTAAGATTTAATGTTACGTGGTTTATTAAATGAATTGTTATTTTTAGTTTAGGGGTTGAATATGAAAATATTTGAGTTAAAGCTGAGTTAAAACCGAGTTATTGTTATGGGTGTTTTTTTCAGAGTTAAGGTGAAAGTGTTAAAGCTGACGTGACGCTGACGTGGCGCTCAGTTAAGTTATAACTCAAGTTACCACTATTGGTGCTCTAAGAGCATCTACAATGGTAAAAACCCAAATGACTTTTTGCATTTAATGCTTTAAATGCACAAGATGTTTAATAACAAAAGCTTTGAGCAAAGACTTGATACTTATCAAGTCTTCATTGAAAAGCTTTTTAAAAACCTTTTGATGCAATGCAAAAAACACCCTTAAATAACTTTTTAAAATAGTAAAAAGCTTTTATCAACTTTGCCCATTGTAGATGCTCTAAGACACCGAGATAACTTTAAAAAAATTAACCGACCCGTTACCATTATGTTCCGATGACCTAAAAGAAACCCGACCCGATAGGAAGATTGGGGGTGTTTGGAAACCCAAACAGCGTTGGATAAGCAGGGGGCGCACGTTATAAACCATCCACATCTCATCTACCCCGGCGCAAATTAGGGTTCACAAACAGATCAATTACTTTTCACACACTCACATGTCAAAATCACACACAGTAAGTAATCCCCACTTTTTTACTTTTACCACAATGACAATTTACCGTTATTTGATCATTCAATTAATCATCAGATAATAATAAATAATGTAGTATCTGTTTATGGTAATTTATATAAGTTTGTTTTAGTGATGATAACAAGTTTGTGTTTATATGGAAAGGTTATGTTTTCAAGTGTAGTAATATCGAATTTAGTTTTCGCTGAGAAAAAAAGCTAGAAATAATGGAAATGATGCGTATGATCGTCGTTAAAGTTGACGTGTTAGAGATAAGTTAACTGGCTTTACTTGGTAGTTAAATGTTATTTTTTTGTTTAGGCGTTGAATAATTTAGTACACAATATATTCGTTTTGGCACTTTCGTATGTGTAGTTTCTATGTTTTGTTTGGTGGGAAGTTTTCATGCTAAAAATGGATACAACTGACCGTTTTTGCTTTTTATGGACTATCTATATTAGTATTTATGTTGGTGCACAAGTAATGTGTATTTTAGGGGGTGTTTGTTTAAGCTTATATGCGGCTTTATGAGCTTATTTGATTTCGGCTTATATTTCATAAGCCTCAATTTTCCGGCTTATTTTGAGACTTATGGGCCTATATAAGTTTATCATATCATAATAAAGTTATATAAGCCCACAAGTCTCAAAATAAGTCAGAAAATTGAGGCTTATGAAATATAAGATAAGCCGAAGCACAACTAAGCTCATAAGCCACATGTAAGCTTAAACAAACACTCCATTAGATATCTGATTCATTTGCCCAACAGTTATGTTAAATTAAGTGTAGAGTTTGAGGGAGTATATATTTATACCGTATGGTTATATGTTTCCTCACCAATCCGTATCAGTTGGCAAAAAGTTGACCTTGACCCGAAATTCTTAGAGCCATTACGTTTGTTAATATTTCTTCTTAGTATTGATGTGGCTAAATAAAGTAACTGTAATCGTACTCTAATGTTTTGATATGTTTCTTTATGTCATTTGCTAATCCATCCCACAACCATAAAAAAACGTCCATTTTGGCACTTTGGTTATAATAGGAAGGTTTGGTTTTGTGGAAGGTTCAAGCTAAAAATGGATATCATTAACTATTGTTGTCGTGGATGATTATTAATTTGTGGCACAAGATTCGCTGTAATTTTTTATTAAAGGGTATTTAGATATCTGACTAATAGTCAAACAATGTGTAGAGTATAAAGTAATATATATGTATATCAGATGGATGCTTATTCTTGAGGAAAAAACAAATGTATATGTTTTCTCATCATATATATATTTTTTTTGTTCTTTGATAAAGGATCAGATGGCAAACAGGTGGTGCTGATGCAGAAACAGTAGAGCTATCAAAAATGATGTCCGATGATGCTGAACATCTATTGTCCGTTTATGATGACCAGTCAGATCAGAGGTCTTTATCTTTAGATGAAACTAGCAGCACAGAAGAATCGCCAGATGAAACCAAACTTTCATTAGAATCAACACACGATGCCATTCCTTATATTGGTCAAAGATTTCCTACTCATGATCATGCTTATGAATATTATAGTGAATTTGCCAGACAGTGTGGTTTCTCGATCCGTCGACATAGAACCGAAGGTAAAGATGGTGTAGGGAAAGGTCTTACCCGACGCTACTTTGTCTGCCATAGGGCGGGAAATACGCCTGTCAAAAATATGAATGAAAATAAACCACAAAGAAACCGTAAGTCCTCAAGATGTGGATGTCAGGCGTATATGCGTATAAGCAAAACAACTGAGTTAGGAGCACCCGAGTGGCGAATAACAGGTTTTTCAAATCATCATAATCATGAACTTCTAGAACCTAATCAAGTTCGGTTTCTTCCTGCTTATCGTACCATTTCAGATGTTGACAAAAACAGAATCCTGATGTTTGCCAAAACGGGAATATCTGTTCAACAAATGATGAGGCTTTTGGAACTTGAGAAATGTTTGGAGCCCGGGTTCCTTCCTTTTACTGAAAAGGATGTAAGAAATTTGCTTCAATCGTTTAGGAAAGTGGATTTAGAGGACGAGAGCATAGACTTACTCAGAATGTGCAGAAATATTAAAGACAAAGATCACAATTTCCAATTTGAATATAAACTTGATATAAATAATCGGTTGGAAAACATTGCATGGTCATATGCATCATCTATCCAAGCGTATGAAATATTTGGTGATGCAGTGGTATTCGATACAACACATAGACTGAATGCTTTTGATATGCCACTTGGGATTTGGGTTGGAATGAATAATTATGGTATGCCTTGCTTTTTCGGCTGTGCACTTCTGCGTGAGGAAAACTTAAAGTCGTATTCATGGGCTTTAAAGGTAATTCAGTTAACTAATTTATTGTTTTTAAGTTAAAGTCTCCTATTTTTGTATGATGTGCAGTTACTTTGTTTCCTTGTGCGGTTAATTGTTGTTCATTTGGTTTTAATATTCCAAGTGTTAATCCTAGGTCTTGTATGTAATACATTTTCCCCCTTTTCAGTTGAACACTATATTGTAGACGTGGTGAAGTGGGTGGTTTGGCTTACATGTGTCATTCTTTTTGTGATAAGGGACTGTGGGCAATGTGCAGGAGGGAGCCTTAACTTGAATTACTATTAAAGTCTTAGACTCCTTCAGGCCATGACCAGAACTATGTGTTGTGATATATATAAATAGCATTGCCGTTGGCATAAGATTTGAAACTTATAATTTCTACAGTTATCCCTGTTGTACCCGTCTTTAAGAATAACAGAGTTGCACAAGTTTACATTGTAATCACGTTATATTTAGATGTATATAAAAGAAAATGAACGGTCATACGATAACCAGTTGTTTGGACTGAACATTTCTAGTTTGCCTGTGGAGTCAAAGTGAGGCCTGATTGATCTTGCTAGTCCTAAGATTATCCTTGAATATCTTCTTTTTTTTAAATATTTGAAATGCACTTAGAAAACAATGTGGTTATGTTCTTGATTCGGTCCCATAGAAAGCTAGGCAAAATATTTTTTGCTGAAAAGGTAAAATATTAAAGTATAACTTAATGCCATAAATTGTTGGCAGATCACAAAATATTTTTGCTGAAAAGGTAAACTACTCAAGTATAAGTTGATGGCATAAATTGTTGGATAATTGAAATGTAATGGGTTAAGCTACTGGTCTAAACACTATTTAGAAAGCTAGGCACAAGGTAATAAGTGAATCCAAAACTGAACGGGTGCAACTCTAGTTGTTGATTCTTTTGTAAATCCAAATAAGTTTATTCAAAGGCCTTCGCCTGGTAACAAGTTTGATTCATGTGGGGCATCAAAGAATAGAGAGGGGATAAAAAAGCGAAGAAACTTTGACAGAATTTATGAAGTATAAAACCATAAATATGTCTAATATTATCAATTCAAATTTATGTATAACTTCAAAAAGATAAGTTTATGTTTACTCCTTTCTTAAGAAGAAACAGTTACTCAGTTATCTGCGGGTTTTTTTTTTTTTTTTTCCCTCCTTCCTGTTGTGTCATTGCTTTTAAATTGGTAAAGTGATAGATCTTGGTACACCTTTGAAAATCTAAGCTAGCTGATTATATTATTTACTGAACATAGTGGTGAGAAATAGGCCGCTTGGGTAATGGGTTGGGAATCAAACTCGAAAAAGGTTTAATTTTTGTTCGGGTTAAATCAGTTCAGATAGGGTAAACCCTCGATGTCTTGTCTTCTGAATGTATGAATGATTGTGTTTAATATGTGTGCATTTGGAGACCCGCCCAACTTCTTTACACCCTACTGTTTTGTTTGCAATTTGTTTTAATTAAACCTGTCCGACCTGTTAGATATAATATGTAACTCAAGCTGATCTGTTTACCTATTCACTCAACATTTGTTTATCTTAGTTTCTGAATTATGTTTTTTCATTATGTGAAAGGCGTTCCTGGGATTTATGAATGGGAAGTTTCCACAGACGATATTAACCGACCAAACTTCATGCGTAAGAGAAGCAATAGCAATGGAAATGCCTGCTTCTAAGCATGCTTATTGCATCTGGCTGATTGTTGCAAAGTTCCCGTCTTGGTTTAATGCTGTTTTAGGAGAACGATATAATGAGTGGAAAACTGAATTTTATCGGCTGTACAATATGGAGTCGATTGAAGATTTTGAAATGGGTTGGAGAGACATGGTCAATTCTTTTGGGCTCCACACTAACCGACACATAAACACATTGTTTGCGACAAGAAGTCTCTGGGCTTTACCATATTTAAGAAGCCATTTTTTCGCTGGAATGACAACAACTGCTCATTCAAAAGCTATCAATGCTTTCATCCAGCGGTTCTTGAGTGCCCAAACTCGACTTGCGCACTTCATTGAACAAGTATGTTATCTTTTCTTATTACCTTGTTTGACTTGGTCTTATATAAGGGTTGGGTACATGGGCAGTTAAGTTTTTGAATGGGTCAGAATGGGTTGATCCATAATACTTTGTTCGAAAATGAATTATTATTTATAATTTTTAAGTGTGTCAGATATGACTAAAATAATTGAATCTGTTGTCGTCGGCGGGGCTACTTCTTTCAAAATGAGAAGAATAGCGTAGCCAAAGTAACTCTGCCTCGGCCTGTCTGCCTATAGTCTATGGAACCTATTATTAGGTATATCATTGCAGTAAATATGATTTGATAAAATGCTTTAGGGCATTAAAATTTGGGCAACTTTGGATCCGTTGGATTCATTCATCCCTTTTGATATGTTAGTTTTAAACTATTGTTTTTTTTTACCCATTATCTGTTAGATATTAAAACTTAAGTTGGAACGGTTAGTAAATGACTCGAAATTGGTACCTCTATAATCTGTGCTCTATCGGTACCTCAAGCCAGAAATTTAACTCTGGTAGTGACAACATAAATAGACTTGAGAAAACTTAATAGGTTGGATATACAAATAAATATCCATAAGAAAATTGGTTATTGTAATAAATGTAAACACAACCGTCTATCCTGAGTTCAAAACAATTGATTATGTTAAAGTGTTTCTTCAAATCACAGTAATCACTTTGAAAACACACATCCAAAAACCCTCCAAATAAGGTCAGGATGCATGCTGTTACTAGACATGTTAGTTCTGATCAATTTTACTTGTGAATGGGTGAATTTAGCTCGTGTTTTGTCTCTAACGGTCAAAAGGGTGAAATAAGTTTAAGTAGGGAACAAGTCAAATGAGTCAAATGGGTAGAATGTTTCCCCAAGAGTCTTTGTCACCCATAAAACCTTCTAAATAGTTTTATCTAAATTAATAGGGTTATTATGGAACTAAATTATTTTTTTGCAACCACTAGGTTTTACAGTCGTTGTGTTATTGCATTTTGTTTCTCCGGTTTTACACTTTTAACTGTTTCCAAGTTTAAACATCGTATATGTATACCACTCACTAAAAACACAAAACTAAAACCAGGTGGCTGTTGCTGTGGACTTCAAAGATCAAGCAGGTGAACAACAAACAATGCAACAAAACCTCCAAAACATATGCTTGAAAACAGGGGCTCCCATGGAATCCCATGCTGCCTCAGTTCTAACCCCTTTTGCATTCTCCAAGCTACAAGAACAACTTGTAATGGCTGCTCATTATGCATCATTTCAACTTGACGACGGATTTCTTGTTAGACACCATACAAAAGTTGAAGGTGGTCGAAAAGTTTTTTGGATCCCACGTGAAGGCATCATCAGCTGCAGCTGCCACCACTTTGAGTTCTCGGGAATCCTTTGCAGGCATACTCTTCGAGTCTTGTCTACCGGAAATTGCTTTCAGATTCCAGAAAGGTAAAGGTTGGCTTGTTTTATATTGGGTTTAGTAGAAATAGACAAGGATGGTATTCTCATAATCTAAACAAGGAATGATGGTATTTCCATCAAGATGCGTAACTCTGAATTGTGGATTATGAGATATGGTTTAGTATGCTTGATTTAATTATTGGTTTTAGGAGAGGTGGCAAATTAGGCGTGTTGGGTAACGAGTCTATTTAAAATGGGTAAAACTTTGGTAGGGGTCGAAATAGGTTGGGATGGGCAGACTCTTTCATCCATTTTTAACAAATAATCACTCTGTAACATTTGATTACCAAAATTATCTGATGTCAATACTAATATAATTTTTGAATAAAATGATTCGCGGGTTTATTATTGGCATTAAAAAAACATTGTGGGCAACTGGACTGGTTTCCAATAACTGTTTTACTTGTTTGAGATAGAGCACAACTCAAATTGGCACATTCTTATTAAATGGGTCCAAATTGCCACCTCTATTTCTAAGCTGAGTTATGTATATAAGTATATTGGAGAAAACCCTACAGCTCAGTCTGGAGATATGAACGCGTGTCGAAATCATGCATGCATAATTATTTCTTTCTTATTTATGCTTTTAATAAAATGTAACTTGGGTCTTATCAGGTATATGCCTCTCCGTTGGCGGCGTATTAACATGTCAGCAAAGCTTCTTCAGAACAATCTGAGTGATCATGCAGAAAGAGTTCAATTATTGCAGGGTATGGTCTCAAATCTTGTGGCAGAATCATCCAAGTCAACAGACCGGCTTGATATTGCTTTGGAGCATGTTTCTGTTTTATTATCCCGGATTAGAGAGCACCCAGTTCCTTCTTCACGGTATGCAAGAAACGATGTTTTTACATAGAAACTTGTTGCATAGAGCAGTTATATATTATAGAGCCCTTGTAGAAATAGCAGAAAAGAATCAATGGTAGGTTATGTGCTATAGTTGTTTCTTGGCATTGATCATGAAGAACTTTAGAGGACATTTGTTACTGCTCTAATGGAAGTGCTGTTGTGCGTTCGCCTAAGCTTTTTTGTTGCATTGTTGCTTCATATTGTTCCAAATCGTGTGTTTATCAAGTGCGGTTAGTTTTTTCTTTAGAATTTATTGGCTTGAACATGCATTGATGAATTAAACGTCTAAACAAATCAGAATTTAGTTTAACCATTTAGAAAGAAAAAACACAGTATAGCTTGCATATCATTTTCATCTTATATGAAAAAATAAACTAGTTTGACGAAAAAAAAAAATGATTGAACAGATCATACTTTCAATAATAAAAAGAAACAGTTTGCATACAGTTTAAGTATGCACTAGTTACTTTAAAACGAACAAACACTAGCTGTGACATCCCAATAAACATGAACTGGCCTGTAAGATGAGGATCCTTGTTAGATACTGCATGTTCTTGTGATCCATTTTATCAAAGTAACAACAGTTTCCTTGTTCACGTATTCATGTCCGGGCCGGTGTTGTTTGATTTACATTGCTATACATTACTTGACCAGTATGAGAGAATAACACAGCACGGAAATGCATATACGAGTACGCTGACGCCAAATTAGTAATATCAATGATTTCATATAAGTTTATTTTGCTAAGTATGCCAAGTATGCAGAACAATGGGAAACTGAGATATATCACAACACTTTTTTTAAATAAAGATGTTTCAAGGCCATGTAAAGAGTAAAGACAACCCAATGTTAAGAAACTTAAATCAGTGAGATATTATGAACTCAATATAATAGGCCATGAACTGAACATGGAATTAACTGAATGAATATTACAAGTTTAGGAGAATACATTGAACAAATGATCTTACACAAGGCCAAAGGATTGCAAAATCCCTTAATGCATATTCTAAAACAATATTTGAATTCAAATACAACCAGTTTACCATTCAATCACACACAAACATTATATTTTTCCCTTTAACTGTACTTCATGTTTGCTCTGTTTGTTTAAATAATAGAATCGCTTTTGGAATTCAAAGACGGCTTGAACAAGATGCTGGAAACCAATTTCCGGCCACAATATAGACGGTGAGTACAAGAGACAGTTACTGCTCTGCCACAAAAGAAAATTGCTCAAACGTGTCTCACCTGATGTACGTATTATGACATCAGGGTCTGGGACAACTCCCATGTACATATGCCTTTCGATATCTGACACATCAAGTCTTCTCAACCCGTCATCCGATCCTCTGTTTTCGTGCCATGTTTTATCACAAGATTCTTGAACAGCATGCAAAATTTCATCAGTGGAAGTATAAGCTACACAGATCGATAGCACAATGTTGTTGTTCATGGAAGTTGCATCCATAGCCCTCTCGGCTGCCAACCTCGCAGATTTGCTTAGAAGTTTAAGGTTTCCTATGAACCTAACCTTAACTCCATATTGGCTAACTATGATTTCATCATTTATCAACCGCTCAATCTTTTCCTCCATCAACTCCATCAAAGTTTGGACTTCTTCAGGATCTCGTTTAAAATTGTCTATACTAAAGGCATAAAACGTTACATGCTTCACCCCCATCTCATAGCAGTACCTAACCATTGACATTAACGTTGAATACCCGGCCCTATATCCAGCCCCATCAATCAAATTGTTTTTCTTGGAGTATCTCCGGTTACCATCCATTATAAATGCAATGTGATTAGGTACTGCAGATATCGAAAGGATGCCATAAACACAATTCCTTATGAAACCTCCCAAGAGCTCAGAGACCTTAGTTACTTGTTTCACATCCATAGCAAAATTCCAAGAACTATCCTTGTAGCCTTTTAGACCTGGTAGTAGTTATGATAGGATTATTTAGTTAAAGCGATCCACCAAAGAAACATGAGCTACTCACAAATATAAGAATTAAAAAAGAAAGTGTTTTAGCACTAAATTGTCATATAATGGGACATTCATAGTAGCGATATATCAACCTTCATTGCAGCCAGTTTTATGAAGTGCAAAGTAACTATATATAGAGGGCATTCGGTATTCGGTCAAGCCTTAGATAATATGTTTCAACTTTCAAGGGCTTGTATATAGAATTGAATGAGTTTACGAATAGCTAGCTCAATTAATACATGATTTAGACGACTGATAAGTTAACTGCTTTAGCCTTATATAATCACATATGTTAAACAATTTGCTTATTTGCCTATTACAACTTCAAACAAAAAACACACCATAACAAACTGTCTGGTCGTTTTATTACAACTTATTATCTGATATTGTTCCGACTTCGCATATATAATCACATTCTAAAACGTAAACTGTCTGGCCGTCTATAGTCACTTAAACTTGGTGATGGAAGAGTAAACTGATGATACTAAGATTTACTAGGTTAACATGCATGCATGCATGAAGTAATAGTACTAGTATATTACTACTAATATTATGACAGATACACCAAAACCTTACCGTACAAATTAAAGTCACATCAATATAAATAAACAGTAACATCATATGAGAGTAGAAGTACTTGCCTTGAACTAGGGTTCGAAGCAGATGTGGGTAGGATTCAGATCACATAAATTTCGAAGACGATGTTGTGCATTATAAGGAGTAGCTAGCATGCATGCATTGTACGTAAAAGAAACAACGGGTGTAACACGGCGCTTGATGTTATTCCAGCCGGCATCTCCGCCGAGTAAATCATGGCCAGCACATAGTTTTTTTTTTAAAGAAATAATTCATATCCAATATACTTTTGGGGGATTAATAAAGCACTAGGATATTCAATGGCAGGTTTATCTCTTTGTAAAGAGGTTCAAACTTTCAAGGGCACGTGCGTGTTACGTGACATACTTGTTTAATGGGTGTTTATTGAAGCTTATACGTGGCTTATAAGTTTATTTGTTTTTCAGTTTATATTTCATATGCCTCATTTTTTCAGTTTATTTTGAAATTTGTGAGCTTATATAAGTATTATAATATGATAAACTTATATAAGCCCATAAGTCTCTAAATAAACCAGGAAATTGAGGCTTATGAAACATAAGCCGAAATCAAATGAGCCCGTAAGCCTACATATAAGCAGGGGCGGATCTAGGTGTTGGCTACCTGTGGCACGTGCCACACATGGTTTTTGCCTTCAAAGTGTAATATTTTTGACAGGTTGCTGGTTTTTTGAAAGTGTTGCATGTAGTTTGAAGCTAGATATGCACAAAATGAGAAAAAACCTTAAGGAAAAACTTGGTTTTTGAGTTTTCAAGAAGAAAAAGATACTAGTAGAAGACACTGATGTAAAAGAAAGATGAACAAGAATATGTACTATTTTTGTCCTTTTATTTAGTTGGTTTTAGTGTCTCTATTTTATATATTTGACTACAAAATGCAAGCTATAGAGGTAACAGGACTATATATAGGAGTAGGTTGAAAGGGTTGTGTTAACCATACCCCCTAGTGGGGGAATATTCTTTTTGTCCCCTCTCTGTCTCTCTTTTATTTCAGTACAACACAGTTTTTTGTCAGTTTCTGTTCCGTATTTTTGACAGTTTTAAGCGTTTGACATATTAAACTTTATATTTTCTGTTCCGCACTTTCAGGTTTATAGTTTTTTTGTAATAGCAAAATTATAAAAATAAAAAAAATAAAAAATAAAATAAAAAATTAGGGAGGGTGGGGATAAAGAAGTAGGGGGTGGGGATAAAGGGACCCATTTTGAAATACTTATGAACAACCAAGCTTTCTTTAGTCACATTATGTAAAACACTTTCAAACTTATTAAAACGATAATTGAAAATTTTAGTACCAAAAAAAAAAAAATAATAATAAAAAATCTAATGTTAGTCATATTATTTCTTTACAACTCATTTAGATTATTAGAATTAGCGACTGTAAACATGAAATCAATTTAATCCTGAATAGCTTAAACCCGCATACTAAAACCGCAAAAAGCAATTAGTTTTACAGAAGTTAATGAAAAACTAAAGGTAAGAACTATTCGTGAAACAAAATAAGCCAGATTTGTGCTACACATAGTTTAAAATTCTGGATCCGCTACTGCATAAGCTTAAACAAACACTCGGTTATTTGATTGTACTACTGTCTAACTCAAAGTTCGAGTAATTAATGATGTTGTCAAACTTGTGAGCACGAGTGTTAGTCTTGATTCACCACAAAATCTTTGCATCTTATATACACCACAACTTTGTCGGTGTAAATAGCACCGTAAGACCTAGCAAAGACAAAACATGTCCTTCAATAGAGGAGGTTCATCATATAAAGCCTGATGTACAAGGTTTAATATTTTGTAACGAGCTAATTAATCATATAAGGGACGAGGCTATGTACAACCGGTGCGATGCATGGATTGAGTCTAAGTTTTGATAGCTAAATGGTTAGTTTGTGTTTATGATATTTGAAATAAATTTAAGTATAATATATAATAGCTACCTGGTAGTTAGACAATTCTCGGGTGTTAATGTAATTAAGGCGATATATTATTGAATTAATAGACAAATGAAAACTATTAACAATGAACTTTGAAAACTACTTGCCCAAACATATACATATTCCGACTGAGAAGTATTCTCTAATATAATTATGGGTAAAGAGTTTCCACTTAAGAAACCACATGACTAATATTATTCTGATTTGAATCAACATTATTGGTAGTCTTTTAGTTTTTACATGTAAGTAATAAAAAAATGGTTTGATAGTAGTAGAAAAATTTATTAGGGGTTAGTAAATGCTTGCTACATACGTGATTTACCCATGCTCAGTTGTCCCAACCTTCAATTCATTTACTTTGAAGTAAAATAAATACAAAATTAGATTTAATTTACATGTAATGTATATCTTCAGTATATTGTCTTTAGTCACTTATTACCTAGCTACATCCAAATTTATATTCAACTGGTTGATGACCAAACGTTATGCCCACATCAGAAGGTTTTCCTTCCTTGACCTGCGTATAAAAACACACACACATGATGAACACATTAAGCTTTATGACAGATGATCAGAAATACAAATGTTAAGTCGCAATCTAGTTCATACAAATGAGTTGCCAACGAAACAAAAATACTCAGTATATGATTTAGGCATGGATACTTGAAAGTGTAACCTTGCACGTTTTTAGAAGCTTCGTTGCCGAAACAGTTTGTCGTTACCGATACCTAGTCGTTCGTGTGGGTCTCTTATATCAATCTCGAAGTTCGACGGCATCTTACCTAAACGAAGTGGATTGAACCTAAATTCACTAAAACATACAATAACAATAGTTTAGAGAATTGTTTTCGGTCTCACCTAGAAGAAGCAAGGGATAAAATAGAGAATACAACTTATACATGTACGTAGTTTATGAATTGGCGTAAATCAAAATCCTATATGGTTAAACTCCTTATCAAAGGTTAATATCAGTGATCTCAATATGATTAAAATATGTAAAATTGTCATTAGTATAAGATCAATTTCAATAAATTATAAATCTTATCTACAACATAGCTTGTAATATGCATACTACATATCAGTCAATGCATAACATATATTTACTAAAACGTATCTCGATGTGGATTTAGAACACAAATCATTGGTGCCTTCATGGCACCCGATCCTTCCCCGCCATCGCCACCTCCACCTTTAGCTGAGCCACACCACCTTTTCCACCACCACCACCACCTCCACCCCATGCATGGTATTTATACAGGAAATTTTACAATTGACAATAAATGAGATCATATTTAAGAGCTATCCAAAAGTTCTAATAACTCCATGTTTCTTTTATATAATTTGTATACCTCCGATTAAAGATCACAATGTAACTCCATGTCTCTTTGTATATCTCCGATTAATGAGACCTCGGTTGTAATTGATATAGTCTTGATGTAGCTTAAACTATGTTGTACCGTACTATCCTTTATGCACAAATCCTCTTGCCACTACAAGAAACAGGAGAACAGGCGACGAAACTATTCCCGGCGACATATGTCGACGGGATAATACAGAAAACGACAAAAAACACGCTTGACCGAGCAAGTCTCCGTTGAATTTTTGGGGCCCACATGATCCCGTCGACATGTCGACGGGAGTATAATCACAAAAATTTACCTCCTCAATAATTGACGAAAATTGGGCGCGAAAATTTCCCGCTCATATATTCCCGTCGACATTTCGACGGGACCTTATTAATAACGAAAAAACAACGTGATTAGCGTGTAATTAGC
>LBNU01029694.1:43633-65491 GCA_014162995.1 Artemisia annua
TCGGTATCTAGCTTTGTACCGGATAAAGTGTAAGCGACGATTGTAAAGGTTTCTCCACCGAGAAGGAGTTTTTTAACTAGTGCTTGAAACTCTCGAGTTGGATACTCGGGGCGTGGACGTAGGGCAAGGACAAGAGAGGTCCTTGTAGCCGAACCACGATAAACAATCGTGTTGTGGTTTGATCGTTCTATCTCTTTACTTGCATGTTTTACATATTGTGTTTAGTTTGCATATTGTAGGAACCCAGCACTCCTTGATCGTTACGGGCTCCAGGCTGTTAAACCTTTAATTATCTAGGAACAATAACATTGAATAACATGCAGCGGAATAATAAATAAGAACATCAATGTTATCAACAAGGTTTTTCATTATCATCTCTAACATACAAACATCTACAACCCCAATTCTACTTGATCAAGGTAGAACGACCTTGAGGCTGACTAACCAACTAACTCTAACTAAACCCTAGGCGTTTCCCAAATCCCTACGCCTAGGTTACACACACACACCTTTATCGACTACATCTTGTACGTACTTAATAAAACTAATGACCCTATGTCTCTTTATAAAATAGAGACATCTAGGGTTTACAAGAGGAATCATAATACAATTAGGAAACTAAATCTTTTAAGTAAATCTTCTAGAATCTTCCAAATTCTCCATCTTTTTGTAGTTTCCCATCTTGTCACTTTAAGCCCTTCATGTTTCATTCTTTCTTGTTTTGTATCATCAAATCTAATATACCCAACACATATTGTCTTTGAGTTGGTCAAAGTGTTTCAATTCACATCTTAAAGTAAAACGTCTAGTACATCTTTAATTAAAATGGATAGTTTTCAAAAGATAATTAACGTAAAAAGCAGTAAACTATTCAACCCCCTTCTAGTTTTCCACAATTGGCATCAGGAGCTACGTTACTCAAGTTCTTTAAAATATATTGTATTTTAAAACTTGGATCGATCCATGGATTTTGAAAATCTCAAAGAAGGGAAATTTATTCAAAAGCTACCGCTATTTGAAAAAGAAAGTTTTCTTGAATGGAAAAGCAAATTTGAGGGCTATGTGAGAAATCTCCAACTCTACAAGGACTTCCTCCTTCATCACCTTCATCACCAAAACTTTCCTTCATGGAGCTTCTCCATTCAAGTCCATCACCATATATGGAATCATTAGGAGATCTACCGCCTAGGTCATCTAATCCTCCACCGTTGTCACTCTATGACAACATTCGTGAAATGGAAAACCAAAACGAACCCCATCAACCATCCTTGGTTGAAAATTTGGCTTACCGATATGCTAGACCTCCAATCTTTCCACAAGATCAAGGTCATATATGTCAACCATCCTTTGTTTTTCATCCCATTTTCAAAAACTTTCATTCAAACCCCAAAGGAGATTCAAGCTTCCGCCACTATCTACCACAAGAACCACCACAACAAAATGAGCCTACCCAACACTTTGATTCCCAATTTTCTTTGTACAAGAAAATAGAAGCTTCCTTATGGGACACATCTCCGACCATTAAGGAAGAACTCAAAACCCATTTAAACCATCTTCAAGCCTTGAAAAACATGGTTGAGTCACAAATCGATCATCTCATGATTTTTCAAACAACCTTTGAAGGAAGCAAAAACACATTCCAAACATCTCAATTTGCTCCTTCAAGCTCACACAATCCACCTCCAACAAACCAAACACCTCTTCCATCACACTTTCCCCGCCATGAGTGCGGAAGTTGTGAAAGAACCGCTCGCATTAGCGAAAGATGTCGTGACGACATTCATGAGCTAACCAACGAAATGAGGTTTATCCTAAACCACATTTTGGAGCATCTTGAGTCTTTGTCTCACCAACTTAGAGTCTAAACTCTCAAACATCAATATGATGTTATCCAAGGTGTCACCAAAACCCAACCAACAAACCACATCCTCATCCAAAACCCAAAACCCAAAACACATCTTTTTATCCAAACAACCCCATTGTTGCGTTTGGAAAATGTTTCTCATTAAGGAAAGTGATGATTTCCTTTTCAAAGATGTAGGATTTTATATTCCAAGTTTATTTTGTCTTTTGTCTTTTGTCTTTAGAAGTAGGATGTGTGTTTAATCATTTCTTGGGTTTTTACAACTCACCTTTATATGAAATGAAATTTTATCCTACTTTGATACATGCTTTGTTTGATTAACCATTTAAAGTATTGTGATTGCACTATATTTTGTTATGGTAACTTACATATCTTGTGTCATTATCAACTAACCTTTATTTTGTAGGATACCTCACCCTTGCATCATATACGTTGGTACCCTAGCAATGGGGAGTATTGATCAAGGGGGAGTCAATCATACACTAACCATTTCTTTTGTAGCTTTCCTAACCTTGAATCATATACGTTGGACCCTAGCAACGGGGAGTATTGATCAAGGGGGAGCATGAGTGATTGCCTAATTTCACCTCATGACTTGCTATAAACTAGTCTTTTGCGGAAACTAACCACTTCTTTGTAGGTTCAAAATCCACGTCCCTTTGCTTGGCACTCCATTTAGGGGAGTATTGTCCAAGGGGGAGCTCGTGCATCAATCCGCTTCACTTCTCATCTTTTTGTTTCGACAAAAAGGGGGAGAAAATTATATAAACTTGTTTATATTATTTGCTTATGTGCTAACTTGCATATGCATGTTACATCTTTTGCATCAAAACAAGTTTTTATAACAACTTTATAAGACTTAACACTAAAGCTTATGTTTTACTTACAAATAAAGTTTTAGTTTTGTCATCAACAAAAAGGGGGAGATTGTTAATACAAATATCGCCTAAAAACGTTATTTATATTTTAACGATCTTTGCTATGTTTTGTTAATAACAAAGTGCAAACTTTAGATTGTAATAAAACATCACTTTAGTTTTTAAGTCTTATATAACTAGACTTTACATTTCTATTTAAACATAAACAAGGTTTTATTTCTTTAAATGGAAACATCATGTCATGCATTCATGAATAGGTTATGTGTTTAACTTGTCATGAAGTTCTTACACATTTTGGAAGTATTCCAAATGTGATCCAATGCATGTGGTCTAGTAATAAGTTGATGTGACTTATCTCTTTAATTAGAATTGTCACATCAAGCTTTCATGTGTGTCTAACTTGCCATGATACTTGCTTACACATTTTGGAAGTATTACATGTTAGCATTTACTTGATATGACATTGCTTGGCTTGCTACATAAATGTCATCCTAACATGTTCTAAGTTAGTCATGTCACATCATGTTCATAACTAGTCTTTGTCATTATGCAATTAAGGTAAGATTGTGTGTTTGACTCATCATAAGCTTCATGTATGTTTGGCTAGCACTTAGGTTTGATGTGACATTGTTTAGTATAGAAGTAAAGTGTCTTGCATGCTTTGAATGTGTTGTGTCACATCATGTGTGTAATAAGTTCATGCATCATCAATAGTTAGATTGTGTGTTTGACTATCTTTGGTACTTACACATCTTTAGAAGCATTCATCATTGAGTCAATGCATGATAAATATTGATGTGACATTACTTGTTTAAAGGGATTTTACTTTGTGTGCAAGCTTGGACTTAACAGTCCTGGCGGAACCCTGGAGTAACACGGACGGAACCCTTGTGAGGGTTCCGCCGGGTCCGCCAGAACTGACATCTTGTTGAGTATAAATACAAGACAACTTGCAAGAAATCCCTCATCACTTTAGGCCATATTATTCACATATACTCTCATCTAACTCAGGAACTTTTGACTTGTGTGATTCTCTTATGTAGCAAAGGAGTTCACAAGGTCATGAAAGAAGTTACAAGTTTCAACACAAAGTTGCAAGACTTGTTAGCTTGGTCATGTATAAGCTTAGGTAGTTTATACTTCATGTGTATTGTGTATCAAGTGATCGGTTAGTATTTTAGGCCTCAAAATACATAGTGTGTCGGGAGTTGTTGTACCCTTGTAAAAGAACTATCGGGAGTGGTTGTACCCTTGGTAAAGAACTCGACATCTAGCCTTGTGTCGGAAAAAGGAATTAGGCGACGTTAGGTTGGTTCTACCTCGAACTAGAACTCGGTATCTAGCTTTGTACCGGATAAAGTGTAAGCGACGATTGTAAAGGTTTCTCCACCGAGAAGGAGTTTGTTGATAGTGCTTGAAACTCTCGAGTTGGATACTCGGGGCGTGGACGTAGGGCAAGGACAAGTGAGGTCCTTGTAGCCGAACCACGATAAACAATCGTGTTGTGGTTTGATCGTTCTATCTCTTTACTTGCATGTTTTACATATTGTGTTTAGTTTACATATTGTCTTTGAGTTGGTCAAAGTGTTTCAATTCACATCTTAAAGTAAAACGTCAAGTATATCTTTGATTAAAACGGATAGTTTTCAAAAGATAATTAACGTAAAAAGCGGTAAACTATTCAACCCCCCTTCTAGTTTTCCACAATTGGCATCAGGAGCTACGTTACTCAAGTTCTTTAAAATATATTGTATTTTAAAACTTGGATCGATCCATGGATTTTGAAAATCTCAAAGAAGGGAAATTTATTCAAAAGCTACCGCTATTTGAAAAAGAAAGTTTTCTTGAATGGAAAAGCAAATTTGAGGGCTATGTGAGATCAATTGATCAAGATCTTTGGCATGTCATTTCTATTGGTGATTTCAAACCAACGAAATCAAGTTTTGATAATCAAAAGGGTTATCCCAATCTTTATAAAAACATTAAAGCTAAGAAAATGATTTATAAAGCTTTGCCAAAGAATGAGCATGAAAAAGTCTTTTTGTGTCAAACGGCTAATGATATTTGGAAAAATATTCTAAACCGTCATCAAGAAATATGTCAAGTCAAAGATGATCAATTTGATCTTACATATGAATTAGAAGTCTTAGAAAGACTAATAGATAGACACTTACTCGAAAATTATACATGTACTACTAGTTTAAATGTTTTGAATGAAGGTACAAGTGAAGATGAGTACGTGTGTCTTGATGAACTTGCTTGTGAATCATGGAATGAAACGGAAGTGGAGGAAGACAATGATCCGGTGGGTGATTGTCAATCCATTGAAACGACAAGCAAGGTACATGTTGAAAACAAACATTTTTGCTTTGACACATTCATCTTAGAATTTTCAAGAATAGAAAATGAGTCTAAACTTTTAGGTAACATGAACCTAAAAACTATCTTTAACAATGAGTCTTCAAAAGTTTTCATGAATGACTTTGAAAAAGAAATCTTGTTAGAAGATAAAATGTCTAGACTTAAGAGTGGTGTTGAAATTGATCTAGAATGTAAGCTTTGTCTAGATCACAAACATGAGATTAAAAAGCAAAATGAAAAAGGAAAGATGTTGGCTAAATTTGATGAAAGCTCAAAATCTTTTGAAAGAATGTTAAAAAGTCAAAAGTCGTTTGAAGATAAAACCGGATTAGGATTTGACTCAAAAGGACCATCAACAAGTGAAACTAAGCAAGTAAATTTTGTTAAACCTAGAAGAGAGATGTAGTGATGATCTCTAATGGAAACTCATGATAAAAGGCATTAAGAATATCATGTTTTATACTTTTATATGATCTTCTAACCCTCTTGGATACATGAGTTTAATTGAGTCATCAAGCATGTCATCAAAACAAAGATGTTACGCTTTGCGCTTACCATCTTGGTTGCATCGCATTACAACTTAAAAGGTACGCATTCCTTTACTTGCCTTTGGTTGTCTTTTGCACTATGTGTTATGGTTTGTGTTACTAGTAAGTATGTATCCTAAATGTGCTTACGTGCTAATAGTGATAACATAGATTTTCTTCTAAAAGGTACCTAGTCATTAGTACTAGTAGGAGATATAAGGTGCTTCGGTTCTTTAACCATCAAGAGATAAAACACGAGAAACTCTTGAGTAAGTCTTACGTAACTCTTGCTTACAAGAAGGCTAACTAAGAATTTCCTTAGTGAGAATGTCTTGCACCTTTGTGATGCTTGCAAAACAAATGTTTGATAAACAACGTTTTTAAACATTATATTTTTGTGTCTCAAATTATGTTTGATGTCAAAAGTAATCTTGAGAAAATCTCACATAAAACACATAAAGTGAAAATAATCAAGTTGGAATACATTTAGATGTGTGGGTGACAAGTAAGTCAAAAACATCTAGGATCTACACATCAAATACGACACGTAGTCTTATGATGTTGTACTTCTTGGACTTTTTCAAAGACAATAAAGCTTTTAGTGTTTTAAGCAAGGAAACCTAAAAGAGTCGAGGAATCGTTGAATATAACATTTAACGAAAGATCACCTCCTTCTAAGAAATCATCTTTGGTTGATGACAACTTAGTCGAAAGTCCAATAATAATAAAGATTTGAAATAACATCGTCTCATCTTTAATCAAACACCGAATTAAGTATATTTGACATAAGTCACAAAACTTAGTTCAAGAGTCATAGTTGTGTCCAAACAAGTTTTTGGAATAAAACAACTAGTGAAACCAAATGGGTCTTTCAAAGTAATCAAAGCTAATTTGGTGTTAATATTTGAAAAAGACTTTTTGATAATAAAAGCAAGTTTCAAAAGCAAGGGATTATCGCTCTAAGACATTCCGAGTTACTCTCTTGTTCTCAATTGTTAAGTCGTCAATGACTTGTCAAGAATGAGATTAGTAAATCCGTAGGTAAAACTAAACATAGAGAAATGTACGGAAAACTACTTGTTCTCATGACAATTAGATCCAACATTATGTTTAGCGCTTATCTATGTGCTCGTGTTACAAAAGGTACCACACAAGAATTATGGTGTCCCAAAAGAACGGGAATAGAAACCATAAAGTGTAAAGCAAGTTGAATCATATTGGTAACTAAGATGAAAGAAAAAGCACAAGTTGTACTTGCTCTTTTTATTCTTCCTTATCGAATGACTCTCAAAGAAGCTTGAAGTCTTCACTAACGGCATTGGACGAAAAAGCACGTTAACAAACTCCTTGAGATCAAGTAAACTCGTGTCAAACAACGGAATCCCTTGTGTCATCAAAAGAAGCGTCAACATCAACGTCTATTCAATCCACTATGGTCTCGAAATGACATAGTGTGATTCATCGTCACAATGTTGGAAAAAGTGTTCATTGAGGAACATCTTAACCAATAGCGTTCGTCACATTAACCTCATTCGTTAACACTCCTTCGAACCTATTAGATTAGGATCATCCAAACTCTCTAGACCAAGTTTAGGACTTGCGAAAACTAAAACCTTAGTTTTAAACACTAGAGCATGATCACAAAAACCGTCACAAACCATTTTGGTTTTTCTGCTGAACCGGCGGAACCCTGGGGTATAACGGGCGGAACCCATTCTTTGGTTCCGCCGTATCCGCCGGTGCTGCAGCTTGTTTTATGTCAAATTCTTAACCAAACATCCTCATAACTTAAACACACAACTTTCCAACAGCCATCAACTTTTCAAAACACACAACTTTACAAAAGTTAGGGTTCCTACTCCAATCTCTTTCAATTCAATCAAGCTTGTAAGTGTTCTTTACATAATTGCATTTTTGATTCAATTGTAACTTTTCATCCACACTCATTAACTAGAAACTTAGGGCTTTTTGCATAAAACTTGATAGTTCATGAAAAACCTTAGTTACTAATTAAATTTCATCTTTTACTTAATTGGGATTATATCATTGGTGTAGAAAATCATGTTTTGCCAAACACACCCAATGCATAGTTTTTCAAAAACTACACCACATTGCCAAACACACCAAATGCATTGTTAAGACAAATGAAAAACGTCATTGAAACATCACTTGCATATGGGTCTCTTGAATGCTAAAGGAAATACGTAACCAATATGTATTTTCGGGTACATTCAAACGAAGCAAAATCAAACTAGGAGCGTTTGGGTTATCTTTTGTTTTATAACAAAACTTGCATTACAAAACGATTTGAACATCAAAATGAGTCAAGATAACCATGTCTCCTCATTGTTTGCATATAGGAACGCATTAGATCATCTACATTGTTAAAAGTCATTAACATGTAACTTTGTGTTTTCTAGGAATCATTATGGCTCCCGCAAACTTCTCCGATCATAAGGAAACCCTCAAATACCTACCCAAACACCATAGAACCAAAGGCCTAACTCCACAACAAGTAGAAACCTTTAAGGCTTTAGAAAAACGATACGTTCATGAAGGTAGAACCATTGATCCGACCTTTCTAGAAGGTACATCCATTAGGCAAAACTTTGCCGCAATTAACTTTGATTGTCTCCTTGATATAAATGAGCCAATTTGTCCTAGGTTCATCTTAGAATTCTATGCAACCTTAACTCTTGATCTAGACGACGATGGTGAGATATTTTTGGACTTCTCAACCAATCAAACACCTCACCACATCCGATTAGGAGACTTTGGAACAATGCTTGGAGTCCCTTGTAGAGGTACGTGTCTTTACACGGATAAGTGGCCCCTTTCAAGCCTAGATTCTATCGAGCGTTTTGCTCCATATCATCACCCTCTTGTTGACAAGGAAGTCATTCGAGAACATCTCTTTGTTAGGACCTCCACCACTAGGAAGAATCGTTCGGGAAAAGATGTGAACAAGGATCCCTTTGGTATGGAGCTTAATGAGCTTAAACCCCAATTTAAGAAATGGGAGGAAATTCTTAGGGCCAACGTCATAAGTTCCATAGGAAATAGAGACCATGTCAACACATGTCTTAGTTACATGCTCTATAGCATCTCCACGGGTCAACCCTTTAACCTAGCCTACTACCTAGCAAAAAGAATGGCCGACATACCAATGGTTGGAACAACCGCTCTTCCTTATGGAATGCTCCTCACGCGCCTCTTTAGAGCCGTCTCACCCATTCCTCCAAACAATAGGGGTATTAGCCTAGACTACTACCTTGTTCCCCACATATTCGTTCCCCTTAGTGCTAATAGAGTTTACAAGTCTAAGGGAAAACGTACTCGGTCACCTACACCATCATCATCATCATCCGACATGAGCGAAGATGAAACTCTTCCCAACTCTAAGCTAGATCCTCTTGACTACCTCCAACAACTTCCTACTTTGCCTAATGAGTCCGAAGAGTTCAAGCAAACGAAAGGAATGTGGAAGTGCATGACGAGGTACCTTGGAAAGATGAAGAAGAAGTTGGACAAAATGTAGTAGGATTATTAAAGGGGCGTTTGGCACTAGGTTGTTTTGAACGTTTTAAACGTCAAACTATGTGTTTTGAGTGGATATTTGTTTGTATTTATTCACTATAACGATTGATGTTTTATGTGTTAGCTATGAATGTTGCTAATTGTTGAATGTTAGTTTTTATGCTTATGTTTGGTTTACTAAGTATAGAAATGTTCGTTAGCCCCCGACCAAAGTCATATGAAACGGATGTTTACATGTCCAATTTTCATGTTTTCTAACCCGCCTTAAATTATATTTTTGTTTTTAAGAGTTTTCGAAAAATTCGGAAATCGTCTTGCGTGTTAAAAACGCGGACTGTCTCGTTTTCAGGGGCTGGCGGAACTGGCGGATCCCTCATATGGGTTCCGCCAGTGTATTTTCTGGGTATTCCAGAATCAGATCCCACGGAACCGGCGGAACCCTCAACTGGGTTCCGTCCGTGTATTCCCTGGGTTCCGCCAGAATGCCTGCAAAAGTCTTGTTTGTTTTTCTTAATTTCACAAATCGTAAAACACCAAAACGCTTTGTTTAGTGAGAAACATCCTTCCAAACCTTCAATAACCACAAAAGATTCATTCTTTTCACCTCAACAAGCCAAAAACCAATTCCCGCCAAAATTTGAATTCAAACTTTGTGTTTCCAAGGAACCCTTCTAAAGGATCCTTAAGTCAAATTCTCAAATCATCCCATGATTACTTTGCATTGAGTGCACAAGATAATCTCACACTCCATCCTCTTCATTGGATTAACTTCCCTTGATTTGACAACATTCATAACTCCCTTCCATCATGAGAAACCTCAAGATTTGTATGGTTAAACATCAAATCAAAACCCTCCTTTTCATGAAACAAACTTCCTATAAGTTTGATCACCTTTGAAACCTTTGAACTCACACCCACAACATTGCCTTCTTCATTCTTGAGAGTATAGCTTACCAAAGAATCAAGATGACAAAATCCAACACCTCTTCCGAAACCTCAAGAAAGACCACTAAGATTAGTGTCAACACTTGTTGCTTCAACAAAACCACAAAACCAAGCCCATCCTCATCAAGTGACTCGTCACTCGATATTTCACTACCTATTCAAGACTACCTAAACCTCCTCAACCCAACATCGTCTACGGGACAATGTGACACCAACACACAAACACTTCAAGATTTGCTAAATCTTACCACCACATCATCATCTCCTAACCATAGCCCACAAACCTCCTTACCGACAAATGATTTGTCATTTACACCTATGGAACTTTTCCATACACCACCAACATCGCCAACTTTACAAGGACCTTCTCCTTCATCACCTCCATCACCAAAACTAACCTTCATGGAGCTTCTCCATTCCAATCCATTATCACCATCACCATACATGGAAGCATTAGAAGATCTACCGCCTAGGTCATCTAATCCTCCACCGTTGTCACTCTATGACAACATTCGTGAAATGGAAAACCAAAACGAACCCCATCAACCATCCTTGGTTGAAAATTTGGCCTATCGATATGCTAGACCTTCAATCTTTCCACAAGATCAAGGTCACATATGTCAACCATCCTTCGTTTTTCATCCCGTTTTCAAAAACTTTCACACTAACCCCAAAGGAGATTCAAGCTTCCGCCACTATCTACCACAAGAACCACCACAACAAAATGAGCCTACCCAACACTTTGATTCCCTATTTTCTTTGTACAAGAAAATAGAAGCTTCCTTATGGGACACATCTCCGACCATTAAGGAAGAACTCAAAACCCATTTAAACCATCTTCAAGCCTTGAAAAACATGGTTGAGTCACAAATCGATCATCTCATGATTTTTCAAACAACCTTTGAAGGAAGCAAAAACACATCCCAAACATCCCAATTTGCTCCTTCAAGCTCACACAATCCACCTCCAACAAACCAAACACCTCTTCCATCACACTTTCCCCGCCATGAGTGCGGAAGTTGTGAAAGAACCGCTCGCATTAGCGAAAGATGTCGTGACGACATTCATGAGCTAACCAACGAAATGAGGTTTATCCTAAACCACATTTTGGAGCATCTTGAGTCTTTGTCTCACCAACTTAGAGTCTAAACTCTCAAACATCAATATGATGTTATCCAAGGTGTCACCAAAACCCAACCAACAAACCACATCCTCATCCAAAACCCAAAACCCAAAACACATCTTTTTATCCAAACAACCCCATTGTTGCGTTTGGAAAATGTTTCTCATTAAGGAAAGTGATGATTTCCTTTTCAAAGATGTAGGATTTTATATTCCAAGTTTATTTTGTCTTTTGTCTTTTGTCTTTAGAAGTAGGATGTGTGTTTAATCATTTCTTGGGTTTTTACAACTCACCTTTATATGAAATGAAATTTTATCCTACTTTGATACATGCTTTGTTTGATTAACCATTTAAAGTATTGTGATTGCACTATATTTTGTTATGGTAACTTACATATCTTGTGTCATTATCAACTAACCTTTATTTTGTAGGATACCTCACCCTTGCATCATATACGTTGGTACCCTAGCAACGGGGAGTATTGATCAAGAGAAAGTATATCATACACTAACCTTTTTCTTTTTGTAGCATTCTTAACCTTGAATCATATACGTTGGTACCCTAGCAACGGGGAGTATTGATCAAGGGGAAGCATGAGTGATTGCCTAATTTCACCTCATGAATTGCTATAAACTAGTCTTTTGCGGAAACTAACCACTTATTTGTAGGTTCAAAATCCACGTCCCTTTGCTTGGCACTCCATTTAGGGGAGTATTGTCCAAGGGGGAGCTCGTGCATCATCCTGCTTCACTTCTCTTCTTTTTGTTTCGACAAAAAGGGGGAGAAAATTATATAAACTTGTTTATATTATTTGCTATGTGCTAACTTGCATATGCATGTTACATCTTTTGCATCAAAACAAGTTTTTATAACAACTTTATAAGACTTAACACTAAAGCTTATGTTCTACTTACAAATAAAGTTTTAGTTTTGTCATCAACAAAAAGGGGGAGATTGTTAATACAAATATCGCCTAAAAACGTTATTTATATTTTAATGATCTTTGCTATGTTTTGTTAATAACAAAGTTCAAACTATAGATTGTAATAAAACATCACTTTAGTTTTTAAGTCTTATATAACTAGACTTTACATTTCTATTTAAACATAAACAAGGTTTTATTTCTTTAAATGGAAACATCATGTCATGCATTCATGAATAGGTTATGTGTTTAACTTGTCATGAAGTTCTTACACATTTTGGAAGTATTCCAAATGTGATCCAATGCATGTGGTCTAGTAATAAGTTGATGTGACTTACCTCTTTAATTAGAATTTTCACATCAAGCNGTTTGATCGTTCTATCTCTTTACTTGCATGTTTTACATATTGTGTTTAGTTTACATATTGTCTTTGAGTTGGTCAAAGTGTTTCAATTCACATCTTAATTTAAAACGTCAAGTATATCTTTGATTAAAACGGATAGTTTTCAGAAGATAATTAACGTAAAAAGCGGTAAACTATTCAACCCCCCTTCTAGTTTTCCACAGAACGCACAATTAGCCATCACCCTGTCAAGCTTTTTCAAAATACCTCTCTCAGGATTTTTCATCTTCTGGATCCAAGTGAAAAACAACCCCTGCATAGCTACATCCTCCATATCAAGGTAACAAATACAATCTCTAAACTCTTTGATACCCTGATCACTATTGGACACCCCACTCGTATTCTCATCAGCATATAAAGTAACATTAAAATCACCTAATATCACCCAAGGCATATCAATAATCCCACCCATATGTTCCTTAAGATTATCCCACAGCTTCAATCTAACTCTAGGATCATAAAAGAAATAAAGAATTTCTTTTTATCAACAATAGTGATAACTTCAAAGTGCATAACTTGATCACATTGGCCAATAAGAGTGGTGTTAAAGAAATTATGATCCCACCCAACACCAATCCTACACCCTTTGTTACTATCAACTGAATTAGAAACCCATGTCCAATTCTTAAACACATTATCAAACACACTATTAACAACCTTCTTGTTAAGCTGAGTTTCAATGACAGCACACATATTAATCCCATTTTCCAAAATGAGCAACTTAACTTCATCTTGTTTAGAGGTAGTAGACATACCTCTAACATTCCACGCAACAATTTTAATACTCATTGGATATTAGTAGAAATACCTGTACCCTCATTACTTGATACATTAGCCATAGCAGGATCCACACTAGCATACACATCATTTTGAACCATAAAAGAAGCATGAGCAGACTTATCTTCTGCCACCTCCTCCTCCACATGATGGGTACAATCATCTAAGATTTGCTTCTCCATCTTGAAATACGCCTTTTCTCCAATTTTAGATTTGTAAAACTCTTTCATCTCAACAGTCCAAGTCTCCCACTCATGAATTGTGAAAACTTCTCCCGTTGTGAAAAATAGCTCTACATCCGTCAATTGTTTATCATCAATCATTTTATCAATATTATCTTTTTCAACTTTGTACACATCATCATAGACTTTAGCATATGCTTGTTCTTCAGATAACCCTTGAGCTAACAAGCCTGATTTATCAATACTATCCACTTTTCTCTTAGTAGCCATACCAATACTTTCATTACAATACTTAATACTTTTTTCATAATTCTTACTCTTCATTTTCAACATTTCAATACTCCCTTTCTTCACAAATTTTTCCATTTTAGTTTTATAATACTCCATAAGATCAGAAGGCCAGCTATTCTTTTCCTCAGTGCTAATAACCAACCCCTTATTACACGCTTCATCAATCCTCTTCCTAATCATTTCCCATTGAAAACTATTCTCCATATCAGTCTCATTAGCAAGAACAGAATATTTATTTCCAGAACCAGATCCCCCCTCATTAGAACTTACACCATTATTACTATTACCACTACCCATAACACTTTTACCCTTATCATTTCGACCCACTTCCTTAACATTCTTCGCATCAACATTCTTGGTAATAGGAGCATATTGAGGTTGTTGATTTCTAAAAGAACGTTGAACATTAGCATTCCTTCCAAACATACCTCCTCTACCTCTTCCATTAAATCCACCCCTACTATACGAACTCTCACCTACAAAGCTTCGTTGCCCACCATACCCATTAAGACCACCATCATTCCTATTAACCCTCCTATCTCCCACTGATTGCCAATCCACTCCATTACTCTTACTATTAATACCATTTCACTGCTTCTGAACATTAACGTCATTCCTATCCTTGTTTTCAACTTCATCTGGACTCCTTTTAGTGCATACATCATACCCATGCCCAAAAACTTTACATTAAGAAAAAATCGTAGGCCTCCAAGGATACTCAACCTTCAATTCCATGGACCTACCCAAACTTTTATAACAAACAGCAACACTATCAACTAGCCCATTAGCAGCTTCATCTTCCACTAAAACTCTAGCAAAACTTGCCCTACCATACCCTCTTTCACACATTTCAGTAGTAATTCTATCCATAATGATAGGATTACCAATACTACTAGCAATCCTACTTATACCCTCAGAATTCCATGCTTCCAAAGGAACATTCATAATCTTTACCCACACCGGAACCTTAGAAGGCTCCGGTTTATCCATACAACTCCCTGTTTCCCATTTCTGCACAAATGGAGGCTTGCCATCAACCAACCATGGTCCATTTTCAAGTACATATTGCAAGCCCTCATCAGCCTTAAACTTAAGAAAGTATAACCCATTCTCATTCAAAATAACCTCATCAAAATGATAGCTTCTCCACATTCTCCTAAGATGCCCTGAAATCTCCCAATGAGGCATCTTCATCCCTAAAAAATAGCCTACCAATGTCATTTCCCATTTCTTACTGCCCACTTCCACCACCGGGTCCAAATCAACAAATTTCTTACCCCACTCATTAATTATAACAGGATGCCTAAGTTTGTTACTACCATTTCCATTCCTACCATGCAATGCATTAGCGAAAGACACCTTTTTTGCAGGAGTGGAATCCTCCATGTTAACATCATTCAAAACTCCCACCCCATCAACATTTTCTCCCTTTCTATCCATACTACTAACATCACTAGACATACGACCTAAACTAGGCCACTTTTCAACATTGTTAAAAGAAAAAGTAGCACTAGCTTTATTACCACCATCACATAACTCCTCCCCCCTCCTCAAAATTCTAGGGCTGTGTACAGGGCTAACCTTAGTATTTTGGGCAGAGCTATTACTAACATCAATAATTATACCATCACTTCCACTATCATTCTTAAGCTTATCATTACTAGAATCCTTGCTAACATGACTACTAACATTAGAAGCAGAATTATTAGTAGACACATTAGAAATACCACTTGCCATATCATCACCTGCAACATCCCAAAACTCTCTTCAGACACTGACTCACCACAGCTTCTAGAATCAACAGAGTGAGCATCAACACTCGAAGCAAAATCACCATCATACTCATCCTCAACTACACTATTACCCTCAACAAACTCAACTCCTTCCATTCCTTCACTAGCTTTTCCCCCTTTCTTCCCCAACTTACCAGTATTCTTAAAACTAACAGACTTAGTACCCATCCTAGCCTTATTATTCTTACCCTTCAACACACTATTTTGACCTTTAGTAGATTTCTTATGACGAACAAAATCTTCAGATACCATCGGACGATGAACCAAATTAGGGTTACTGCTATTTGGATCATCCATAGTGTTATTGATATTAGACACAGCAGGAATCATGGATTAATAACATACTAATACAAGAGAGAAATGGATTTAAGTTTTAAAGAGAACAAGATGAACAGTAACGATTGGGTGGAGAAACAGAAATAAAAACGTTATTAAATGCACCGAGAATTGGATAAAAATATGATAAATTAGTATAGAACTGTAGATCTATACATCTACTATCCGAATCCAAAATCCTTAAAAGAATTCATTGGATTTTTTGGAATGATTGTTGTTGCAGGGTTTTTTGCAGAATGCTAATCTTATCTTTTTTTTGTTGAAAGGGATAATATACCTTTCCTGATTTGTTGGAGCAGTTTGTTAATCTTATCAATTCCCTAAAGTAGGACTTCTAAATGGCGGCAAAACGTAAATGTGTATTTTATATGGCCATGATTGAATGTTATACTGATCCTACGACTAAAACAATAGTACATGTCATCATAGTTTCTTTTAGTAGCGGCAGCAAGATATATTATAATATCTTTTGGTTATTTTTTATTTTCTTAATTTGATTTGGTGACTTTTATATTTTTTATTAGGCAAATGTTTTAGTCACATATTTTACTAATTTTGTAGTGAGATCAAAATTGTAGAAGAATCTAAGGCATGTTTTTTCTTGTGTTGTATGAAATGGTATTGACAGGAGAATTAGTGTGGCAAGGAAAGTGCTTTTAAGTATAGGTTGTAAATTACAAATAAACCCTTGTTGCACCTATCTTACACAATGTTAGCGACACAAATTACATGATTTATCTCCAAAGTGGTTAGCTCATATGCTATCAACTGCGGTTATAGAATTGCTAATGACGCTAGACTTAAAAAGCTTTATTTTTGCAAGGGGACATGTAGGTATATTTTGAGAATTTGGTTTCAGAATAAGTTACAGAAATGTTATTTTAGAAAAAATTCTAGAAATGATTTTATAAATTGTTTTGCATATTGTGTTTTGTTACAAGGTTATGAGATCTTGTTTTTTCTGTTGTTGGTATTGATCTTGAAAATTATGATTACTTAAATCGATTATGATTTATTAATATCATATTTCAAATTAACAAATTACGTATTTATGTTGGATTTAGTGCTAGGGTGGAACAATTATAGTTTTGTGTTGGTGATCTTTTGTCATGGGTCACCTTGGATGGATTCATCTTCGAATTACAATTTCATTTATAGGTGAGGATATGAATTATTTTCATTATGTGGGTGGAGTACACTAAGATAAAAAAAATGGAATTAGTACACAACATAAAGAACGAAATGAGAAAATGTTTACTTATCAATTATATGTTAATGCTTATAAAAAAGTGGAATATCACATAAAATAATGATAGTTTAGTCAAATGAGCCATCTTTTTTATACGCAGCTCCTCGTTAATGAATGATCAATAATAATCTAATGTAATTGTTGATATTTACTCATTCTAGAACATGTAGAAGAAACATTCTAGGAATGATCTTTAATGCCTTTTTCGTGACACTAGGCGCCAGTGCTGTTTTTAAATTTACTGAAGGCCTGTGAAAAATTCAATTTAGTTACAAGAGCGAGGCCCAACGCTAAATGTATAATTATATTTTAAAAACATAAATGAGACATAATCATTTCAAAAATGTTTTTGATACTAGTAATAATTTTTGTTGCAACTTTTCTAATTATATATTTCTAGTCAATTTTATAGCATAAGTATTCTTATTACTGGGTATGGTCTAGGTTGTACTAAGCACGGCCCATGAAGAAGATTCACGTTAAAAATCACAAGTAATAAACCAATGTTTTGACATTTTTAATTTTGGGTCATTTATGTTGATTTCTAAATTATATCTTGTGCTATTATTACTTTAAGTAATGTTGTTGTCATAGGATAAAGTACATCAACATGCTAATACTTTAATAGTGTTTATGTATGTCTTGTTTCCCTTCTACCCCAAAGGGAATTCAAGGTTTAAGATTGCAATTTCAGTGATTACTGAAAATGTGTATTATGAAAGAGATTTAACATTGCAAACAAATAAAACCTCTAACATGTAAAATAAACAAATAACCTCTAACATGTACAATAGTTAGACAACATATCAAATTTATAAACATCAATTATAATAACTTACAGTAAAAAACTAAAATTGTTGATTTTATAAATGTTTTCCTATGTAACTTTTACACTAAAATATCCAAAAAAAACACCGCAGGCGAAAAACCAAATGAGGTGAGATCCATGACAAACAAAAAAAATCTAAAGTACAAATAAGCACATCTTAGCCTTCCATTTTGATTTCATCTAACGGTATAGATCAAACAAAAAAATAACAAAGGGATGGCAAAATTGACATTTTAGCTCATTTAATATAAAAACCACATTCCACCTTTTTTTAAAAAAATAACATATCTTGCAAACGGTAAATCTTCAAGTTACGAAAAATACACCATCGCGACGAGAATTAAATCATCTTTCTATAGATATTCGACAAAATTTTTTTTTTCAAAATTTCCATCCAGAAAAATCCCACGGGATTCGTAAAAAAATCCCATGGGATTCGTAAAAAATCACTTGTGATTTATTAGTTTTAAAAAAATCACAAGTGATTTGGAAAAATAAGTAAATCACTGTTTTTGAGTTTTATACTTTTATGTCACAGCTTTTTAATGGTAGATTTTTTTATATGATTGTTGAAATGAGTTATTGGAATTTCTTTATTAAAAAATTGTATGTTGTTACACAGAATCCCGGGTGATTCTCTCTGATCTCTTGGGATTCATATAGAATCCCATGTGTTTTATAAAGATACTTGACAAGTATCTTTTATGTGATTCATACAGAATCTGATAATCTTTATGAATTACAAGTGATTCATCAAAAAATCTCATGGGATTCTGTATGGATCGCATGAGATTTTATATGAATCACAAGATATCAGAGAGAATCACATGGGATTCTGTATAAATCCCATGGGATTTTCATTTTGCTTTATATAAACTTATAAGTACAAAATCACATGAGATTCTGTATGAATCTCAAGGGATTCTGTATGAAATCACATATGATTCTGTATGATTTATCTTGTCGATAAATCACAAAGGATTATGTATGAAATCACATGTGATTCAGTGAAATCACATATGATTCTGTATGATTTATCTTGTCGATAAATCACAAAGGATTATGTATGAAATCACATGTGATTCAGTATGAATCTCAAGAGATTCATTGTGAATCCCATGGGATTTTTTGGTGCATCACATGGGATTCATAAAGAATCCCATGGGATTCTGTATGAATCACAAATGATTCGTCAAAGAATCACATGAGATTCTGTATAATATAACGCAATGCAAGGAAAAGTGTGGGTAACATTTAATCAGATCTAACATCTTACAAATGATTTAGACGGTATACAATCACACTAAAAAATATGTATATCTTACTTCACAAAATATGTACATCTTAAACGTATATTTAATAGTTTGTTCCAAAAAAAATGTTTATTTAATAGAGTATTACTTTCACTTTTAAATGCATTTTATTCACTGATATATTTAAAAAAAAATAACAAGGATAATGGGATACAGTCTTTCCTCGAGAATCAACAATATATATTGTCTTCACCTTATACAACTTTATTGACTTTTATTACTGCTATTCTTTTTCATCTTCTTTGAGTCCTTCTTCAACTCCGACGCTAATGTCTAGCCACATCTGCAACAGTTTTAGCGTTTCTAATCGTAATGTAAACTCCATACTCCATGACTCCTTCTCACCGTACTCCTTCATAATCTAAAGGGTAAATGTTTGCATCTCCTCATGTAACCGGAAGCTGATCGGAGCTAAGTATTTTCCGGTGACTCATGGATCTCACCTCCGGTTAGTAATCTGATCGGATGGTTGTGGTGGTTTGGTGACGGTTGTGGCAGAGGCGTTTAGTTTGGTGACGGTTGTGGTGGTTTGGTGTGGTGACGGTTGTGGTGGTTGTGGTTTTCGTGTGTGTGAAATGCGTAAATGAGGAGGTAGGTTAAGACCCTGTGTTTAGTTTGAAATGATATTACAAAAGTACACTCCAATAATTAATTATATTAAAATGAGGATTAATCTAGACCTTTAGATTTAAAATAGATGGATGGTTGAGATCTTGTTATTTGTTCTTTAGATAAATATTGTTTCGTATTGAACTTTTCTCAAAACGAAATAACATAACTAATCTATAAATATAAGTAAAACTTTCATAATTTTTTTTTTAAAAAAATAGTTGGCTAAAAGTTGCAAACATAAAAAGTTTTGTATCATCTATGTTTCCACTTCTAAAACTTTTCAATACAAAGTTATCAATTAAACTCAATATTCATACGAATTGTCAAACCCGACCACTTAAGTTACCTTTTTTTGGTGCAAATGGTGAATTTATATTAATATCAAACTTTTACACAAGTTACACAATTGATACACTGGATTGAAACAAGCTTCAACCAGTAACTATTCAAAGTAGCATATACTCTACACTATTCTATGTCCAATATCAGATACATACATGTCTGATATCGTATACCAAAGGTTCAAACAACTCTGACAACACAGAGATGTAACCATTTCAGAGCTAAACTGCACTAGAACAGGAACCATGCCAGTTTACTCTTTATTCACCATTAAAGCACCACCATCTAGCTACATTTCCACATCACTTTCCATCTAAACCATTCAACCAGCACCCACAATGGCATAGATAGATAAGTGTGTGGCTTCACTAGGAACCCATAACCCATCCATTGGGGGGGGGCTCTTCCAAAGTATCCTACATTTCCTTCTCTAAGAAATGCTTCAGATACTTGGAAACACTCACCCTCCATGATGACCATCCTAACCTCCTGTGGTGGTGTATTGAGAGGACCAAGAAAGTTCATCTTTCACACCTCTCTATTCCTCTCATCATACACCACCCTCCTAGATCACTTACCCTTCACAGTGCACAACCCTACTTTATGGTACATCTCTCCAAATTAGACCTCCTTCTTTTCACCATATACTCACAAGCTTCCTCCCAAGGCCAAACAGGTGAGCATATGAGTACTAAGAAGGTACACTCACACCAGAGAGACTCCAAGGTACAAGGTGTTGACATTCACTGTAGTGATCTGCATAATCTCTGATTCTGATAGAAGCATTCAGGAAATAATGATCAGAGAAGGTATTAGGCTTCAAATGCAATACAGAAGCTCTTTATACCACCATTACTCATTCAGAGATCACATTCTTCATTAAAGATCCTCTGCTTAGAACAGGCTTGTGCCAAACACCCCTTATCCAGCAGATATTATCTTGAATGATCTTCTTTCCAATCTTCCATTACAGTTTCATTGTCTTTCCTGATGTTCATAGGTACTTGCCACTGGCTATAGACTTTAACAATCATTGTAGACTTTTTTACTGTCAGACTAGCCAATTTCATCCTGATATTGTTGACAATTTCTTTGATGATGTCTTGGCAACTTTTCTTCTCATCACTGAAGACTCTCTTGTTCCTTTCATTCCAAATGAAGTATATGCAGGCTGCAAACACTAATCTTCTCAGTATACTCATAATTGAGTTATTACATGGCATACTGATCATGTTGTCTAGAGTGCTCTCCAAATCATTATTCCATTGTACTAGGTTGATCATTTTCTTCATAGCATTCCAGATCTTAACAGAGAATGGGCATTCAAAGAACAAATGCTCATGTGAGTCAGGACAAAGATTGCATAAAGGACATGAAACTTGCTTATCAGGATACCATTTCAAAAGCCTATCCTGAGTGGACAGTCTTCTCAGAATGGCTAACCACACTATAAAAGAGTGTTTGGGTGTGCATTGTGAGAACCATATTACATCACACCATGGCACATTAGTATAGCTCACTGATGCGCGTGGATTGCCACATGCACTACGTTTTACCTCTCGAGGGATCTCGAG
>LBNU01029700.1:0-11997 GCA_014162995.1 Artemisia annua
AAAAAAAGAAAGACTTAATAAAGTCAATGGACAGTTTTTATGGGACGGATGTAGTACTAAAAGTAGAAAGAGGATTTTGATCGCACTTACGATATTACCCTTATTTAAGGTTATTATTACAATCTTTGATAGAGGAATTAATGGATTAGTTATGGCTAGAATTGTCATTCTCTAAAAAATAAAAAAGATAAAATTGTAATAATTATAATTCTTTTAAATTGTGTTTTTTGTAAATAGAGAATTATTTTAGGATATAAGAAGTACGAAGTAATAGTTTTGTAGCAAAGTGTAAGGGGTGTTTGAATTCAAATTAGAGCAAATTCTTAAAATAGATCGGTCTCCCAAAGTGTATACCCTTTCTAGACCAAAAAAACTTGACTTCTCAAAATGCCCCAGGAGACCCGGGAGACTTGTCATGTAGCTTTAAAACTTGCCAAGTGTCCCTATTTTGTACTTTGGGAGACTTGTTTTTGTAAGAAATTTGTAAGACACTTTATGCACTTTTTCAGTCATGTTTTTAGGAGACATCGTCTGTACTTTGAGAGACTCTTTAATTTTTGTCTTTTTCCTAAATTTAGTCAAACAAGATAAATAGTATTTTAATCAAAAACTTTAGGAGACTTACGTCTCATGTACTTTAGGAGACCTATTGGTACAACTTTTTGGTATACTTTTATTTTTTTTATTGCATGCTTATATGTGCCACTTTAGGAGACTTGCATCCATTTACTTTAGGAGACTTTGTTGTACATTTTTTGTACAACTTTTATTCATTTAATATTAATTCTTTTATTCATGTATATTCAATCACACATTAACAACTTCAAATAAAAAAAAACACACACATACAGTATCCCCAAATCAAAACATTCTACTGTTCATAGAAATGCACACCAAGTTTCATTACAACTCAAATCGATGAGGCCTAGCAACTAAGTTTCAATCATAGAAATGCACACCAAGTTTCATTACAACTCAAATCGAAACTGATCCTAACCAAATGAGTGTTTTGGCAAGCGGTATTCGAGCGTGGTTGACAGGTTGTAGATCCATGATACAAATACGAGTCTCATGTGAGACACATGTAGACTTTTATGGTTTGTATGCAACTTTAATATTAAAAACAGAAGAAAAAACAAGTATACCCATACTAGTATATACAACACAACATCATATAACATTTTATTAGCCAACAAGTGTCCAATAGCATACTGTGCGCCATAAAATTTGTGCAGGCATTAAGTAATTGTCACAGTGGCTCTAAATCTATGAGGCTTAGCAACCAATTTTCATTATCAAATAACTAAAAATCTATGAGGCCTAGCAACCAAGTTTCAATCATAGAAATGCACCCCAAGTTTCATTACCACATAACTAAATAACCATTTATCACCTATGAGGCCTAGCAACCAGATAATCCTAATTGCATAACACACTTTAAAAATGCAACAGGGGCAAAATAACGCCATATCAGCTGTTGAACATAACTACTGAAAGATCAAACATGTTTCCTAATGTTATTAAAAATTAAAAGTAATCGAAAAATTCTATTAACATACCCTTAAATATGACATTATTGTTTTAGATGGACAGGGTTTTAGATGGTGATTGCTCTAGAGGNAGAACTTGATATTTCTTTGGTAAATATGTATAGAAAGCTCGTCTATATCAAATCCTTTGTCCATGCGTTAATTTCATCCTTCTCTTCCATTCGAATCTTTCCCCAACAAGCATGATCACTTCATTTCTTCACTTTTAAGCATCTTTTCACTGCTTTTGGCTATATTTGCATGTATAAACACTTTTCCACGATTAAGTAACAAATGTATACAAATATGACCAATTTCCATACGAAAACCAACAATAACGCTTCTAAAAACATGTTAACTCTGAGCGTTATCAATAACCCAAATAGTATCTAAACCAGCGGTGGTTTGTGGGAGTTTGGTGATAAAGTCTATAGTAATTCGTTCCCATTTCCAAACAGGAAGGTCAGGTTGATTAAGTAATCCAGATGGTCGTTGGCATTCTGCCTTGACTCTTGAACATGTTAAGCACCTTCCGACATACTCGGCAATGTCGGCTTTCATGTTTGGCCACCAATACAGTTTCTTGAGGTCTTGGTACATTTTGTTGGCTCCAGGGTGAATGGAGTATTTGGATTTATGTGACTCGTGCATGATGAGGTCTCGAATACCTCCAAAATTCGGAATCCAACTTCTTTCTCCATAACACAAGGTTCAATCGGCTCGTTTCACAAAACCATTTTTTCTTTCCGGCATACCATAGATCTTTTCGTCAGGCCGGTTCTCTATTTTAAGAGCCTCAGTTTGAGCTTGCAAGATTTGTGCGGGTAGTGGTGAACAAATCGTCATTCCTAACGATCGTACTCGTAGGGGTTTAATACGTTCCTTCAGGCTTAAAGCATCGGCCACGACATTGGCCTTTCCGGGGTGATAACGAATTTCACAATCATAATCACTAAGTAATTCCAACCATCTTCATTGTCTCATGTTTAGTTCCTTTTGGTCAAGGATATGTTGTAAGCTCTTGTGATCTGTGTACACCGTACACTTCGTACCGTAGAGATAATGTCTCCATATCTTGAGAGCAAAGACGACTGCTCCAAATTCCAAGTCATGCGTCGTGTAATTTTCCTCATTCTTCTTAATTTGTCGAGAAGTGCTAATCCATGGTGCGATGCATCACAGTAGACTACAAATCCATCATTTCCTTCGGGTAGTGCTAGTATGGGGGCTTTACAAAGCTTTTGTTTAAGGAGTTGGAAACTTTCTCTTGTTTTTCTCCCCACTCATACTTTTTGTCCTTTTGTGTCAGTTCCGTTAAAGGCTTCGCGATCTTGGAAAATTTTTCAACGAATCTCCTGTAATACCCAGCAAGTCCTAGAAATTGCCGGATTTCCGTAGGGTTGGTAGGAGATGACCACTCTTTAACAGCTTTTATCTTTGTGGGATCCACATGAATGCCCTTGCTATCAATGACGTGTCCAGGGAATTGCACGCTCGAGATCCAAAACTCACATTTTGTAAATTTTGCGTACAATTGTTCTGCCTTGAGTAGTTCAAGTATAGTTTTAAGATGTTGGGCATGTTCTTCTTGATTGCGAGAGTAAATGAGAATATCGTCTATGAACACAATCACGAACTTATCCAAGTATGGTTTGCATACTCGATTCATTAAGTCCATAAATACTGCTGGTGCGTTGGTTAAACCAAATGGCATCACTTGAAAGTCATAGTGTCCATAGCGAGTTCTAAAAGCGGTTTTCGGAATATCTTCTTCCCGAACTCTCAATTGGTGATATCCGGACCTTAAGTCAATCTTTGAGTACATACTTGACCCTTGTAGTTGGTCAAATAAATCATCGATGCGAGGTAGTGGGTATATATTCTTTATGGTCAGCTTGTTTAATTCCCGATAATCGATGCACATCCGAAATGATCCGTCCTTCTTCTTGACGAACAATATCGGAGCTCCCCAAGGTGAGGAACTCGGGCGAATGAATCCCTTATCCGACAGTTCTTTTAGTTGTTCGGATAGCTCTTTCATTTCGGAGGGTGCTAAACGGTATGGTGCTGTGCTACAGGTGCCGCTCCTGGCACCAAATCAATTTGAAATTCGACTTGACGAACTGGTGGAAGACCAGGTAAGTCTTCGGGAAACACCTCGGGAAAATCTTTCACTACAGGTACATCCTCAAGTCGCTTCTTTTCCGACTTATCCTCAGTTATTTGGGCCATAAACACTTGACATCCGTCGTTTATGTACTTCACCGTTCTAATAAATGAGATGATTCCAAATCGGTTCTTACTTCTATCGCCTTGCACCACAAGAGTTTTGCCTTTTAATGGTATGTGAACTGTTTTCTCATCACAAACTATCTGGGCACGATCTTTTGATAACCAATCCATCCCAATCACGACGTCGAAACTACCAAGTTGAATGGGCATTAAGTTTATAAGAAAAAGTTGGTTCTGCAGGGTTATGGTGCAACCTAGGAGTACGGTGTTAGTGCCTATCAAGATTCCATTTTCCATTTCGATCTCGTAAGTGATATCTAACTTAGTTGGGGCAATGTTTAGCAATGAAGCAAAAGTAGTATCTACGAAACTTCTGTCGGCACCCGAATCAAATAAAACTTTTGCACTATGCTGATTTATTAAAAATGTACCCGTGACGATGTCAGGGTTCTTTGGTGCATCTCCATCTCCCATCACGTATGCTCTTGCACGTGCAGGGTAATCAGCATTCCTGTTAGTGCATTGACTCTTGTAATGTTCCTTTTCTCCGCAACGGTGACACACTACGCTCACAGGTTGTAAGTTTGCTCTGGTTGCTTTGCAATCAGTGGTCTTGTGCCCTATCCTTTGACATTTTCCACACTTGGCGATACAGGGGCCAGTGTGGTGCATTTTGCACTTGTTGCACAGAGGTTTGTCACCAGCATATCCTGATGTAGTCACATATGCCTTGGCAGCTTCCTGCCTATGATTCTGTTTGTGGTGATGAGCATTACGGTGGTGGTGGTAGTTACGATTGTGTTCATTACCAGTATTCCTGCTATTGCCATGCAGGACAATCCTCCTATCATCACTATTTTGCTTGTGGTCATTATGTCCCACAACAGACTTCCGCTTAATTTCCCGATCCAATAGTCTTTGAGCAATTGTCATTGCCTCATCGAGTGTTGAGGGTTTCGAGGCGGTAACGTTTCCTTCAATACTTGGAGGTAATCCTTCAATGTACTATTCCAGAGTTTTATCCAAGTCAGTCACCACTCCTGGGCAGAGTACAGCTAGTTCCTGGAATCGACGATTATAGGCTCTCAGTTCAACCCCTTTCACCGTCAAATAGTGGAACTCATCCTCCAACTTCTTGATTTCAGACCTTGAACAGTATTTCCTAAGGATTTTCTTTTTAAATTCAACCCAAGTGATTTGGTAAGCTTCCTCGGTTCCCATACTTTGTACTACAGAATTCCACCATGATTGAGCTTCATCCAATAGGGTTCCTGTTGCATAGGTTACCTTACAGTTCTCGGGGCAACCACTTCTCATAAACACAATTTCAGAATGTTCAAACCAACGGGCAAGAGCAGTTGCTCCTTCAGTGCCCTTGTAGTAGGTGGGTTGACAGCTCATGAAATCCTTATAGGTGCACTTTCGTGGAAGGATAGTTGCTGGTTCATCAGTAGTTTCACTAGCATTGCTGGAGCGGTTCAAAGGTGTAGGTTGGTTTCCGAGTGCAGCAGCCAGGCCTTCAGCAATCATTCTCCGGATATCTTCCAGAGTCAAAGGTGGGATTGATCCTGATGCTGGAGTGGGAGTTGGTGTTGGTGTTGGTGTTGGAGTCGGTTCAGGTAAGGCAGCTGTTCTCCTTGTGCGAGGCATTTTATATTTTTGGCATAGTTCGTCCCATACTACATAAAACACATGATTTTCATCTTCATTCCTGGTGCCTTGCTTGCTCCTTGATCATGGAAATCTCATCCATTAGGGCTTGAATCTCCCATCTTTGAAATTCATGAACTCCCCTAATTCTTGCTTCAAGTTCTCGAAGTCGGTTCTCATAATACTCCGGTGGTGGTATAGTTTGAGTGGTACGGTTTGTTGCAGTGGTTGAAGATTCTCAAGTTTCATAAACTCTTGGGGGAAAACCTGGAGGGTGAGAGGGAACATTTCCTGGGGGTACCATCCCTCGGGAAAAAGGTGCATCCGGGAAGGTTTGAGTAAGTAAGTTGAACCAAAAGTCCGGGTCAACCCGTGGAGGTGAACATGGTGGAGATGGTGGGATAGCTTCATAGTGTTCCGGTGATGATTGTGGTGATGCTCAAAAAACATCAAAAGGAGAATTTGGTGATGGTCGTCGATACCTACGACGAGGAGTATGGATGTGTATCGGACCTGTAGGCGTCCTCCTAAATGATCTCATGAATGGTTCAGGTTCATACGGTCCAAGTATCCTAACTCTTCTCCCTCGAAAAACCTGAGTGAGTGGAGGTGGTGGTGGTAAAGTGGGTGGAGTTACCGTTCCTGGGTCAGGGGACCAACGCCAGGTTGACACAAGTCTCTCGTCGGCTGACGAAGAGTTGGAGTTGTCAGTTGTGGTGTTGGGGTTACCAAAGGTGTAGTGGTGACAGGTGGGATCACTGACGAAGCAGTGTCTTCAACCTCAAGTTCGGATGAGGAGGAAGTGTGGTGTGAGTGGGTAGACATGGTACTACTGTAATAACCTAATTAATAGTAACATAAGTTGCTAATCTAGCATTTAGCACATAATTCATATAACAAGTGTAACACTTCTAATTAAATGTCGTAGTTGAGTAGGCATGGAGGGCTCGCGATGGTGTGGTGTAATAGGTCCGTTTAAAAACATAGTTATAGTCCAATGTTTGAAAATACACTTGGTTCTCTATAACCAGGGCTCTGATGCCAATCTGTAACACCCCCAAAATTTTGTTTAGCAGCGGAAGACTTAATTGGGTGTTACGTAGATGATCACAGTCATAATTATAGAAAACGACTCAAAGAGACATTTATGAGTTCATTTTATTGAATTCAAATGCAAGGATGTTCAATGTTTAATACATCACATTATTAGTTAAAAATGACTGTTTGTGAATATTACACCACCGACACAAAGGTCAAATGCCCACTCCATGCCGCCTGAGCTTGCTTCAATTACCTGAGATACATGCTAAAAGTCAAAAAAATTGTTGGGTGAATCTATAGCGTTTATATTTAAAAGCAGATGAACACATTTCCAAGTATTTCATATGTAAATAGTAGTTTGTTACGTATGCATATTGCCATAAGTCTCATGAACACAACGTTAACAAGTATGTAAGCCATCGCAATGACATCAACACGGTGTAAGGTGCCCTTGGTGAGGAGTTTGCCAGTTCTCCTAGTGTATCAAATAATAGTGCATTTGTCTACCAGGTTTGAGCTAGAACAAATGGGTATGTCAAGCACCAATAGATCTATTCACAGTTATTCGCGTTCACTCGCAAGTGACTAAGGTTCATGATAGAAGGGACTTTCAAGTTGGCGTGTGTCTTATGCAATAGTTGAATAGCATACAATAGTGAAAATAGTTGTTCAAAATACTTGTCTTCATATAGTGTAGCATGTATACCACCCACATAGTTTGTAAAACAAGTAAAAAGTGTGGGACTAAAGACTCACCTCAGATGAGTGTGTGTAGGTAGGCAATCAAGTAATATCAAGTGCAACGGGTGAATGGCTCCAACACGCAACTTGGATAATATGAGAAACCTTAGTTTCCTGTAGTGGTGTGGTTTGTATTTGTGTAATGCCTTAAGTACAAAAACAATAATATACATAATATTGTCTTGTCTTTATGTGTGATGATGATAAGTCGTGTCAGACTTAGGGTGTTGTATACCCTAGCAGGGTGTAGAGTTTTCATTTCTTGATCTTGGTGATAGTGATATATGAATTTGAATTTGATTAGTGAAAGGTGATCTTTTGTTATCTAGTTAGTTCTCAAATATTTACTTCTTGTAATTAATGTTATTAAAATAATCACTTTTACTTAAGTTTGTGAAATTACAAGTTTAGTCCTTATACTTTGTAAAGTTTACATTTTTAACCCAGGTGTTTACAAAAATGACATTTACGTACCTAAAGTTCATAATTATTTCATTTATAACTTTACTTTGTCAAATTTACAGTTTTGACACTCTTTTTCCAATATTTACGTCATTGTCCTTGTACTTTCAAAGTTGACACTTTTAGTCCTTATGAAATGTATATTTACATTTTTAGTACTTATAATATCAAATTAGTCAATAAATGACAAAAACATTTCAAATGTACTGTTTTAATACCAAGTTTACAGAATTTACAGTTTTGGTCCTTGTAGTTTATAAAGTTTGCAAAACTAGTCTTTTATATATAAAATGTTCATTTTAGCTCCTTGTTGTTCCAAATTTATACAAATGACTCAAAATAACTTGTATTTACTGTTTGTAACCTTAATTTGTAGAAATTACAGTTTATACCCTTAGTTTGCAAAGTTGACAATTTTAGTCCATTAATTTAATATCTTTTGCGTTTTTAGTCCAAAATAACATTTTAGCTTATGACTTCATTCCAAATGATTTTTCAAGTTCCTAGAAGCTTAGAAAATTTAGTGTGATCTTATCAGTAGCTTGTATGAGCTTAAAGCTTATTATTTAGCTTATATAGTGTTAATGGGCTAGTGTAAACTGTTAAGGCCCATTGGGTGTTCTGTGGGTCCAGTAGGCTTCCAACTGGTCCTAGTGGTTCTTGGGCCTATATTGGGCCTTGCCAAAATGAGTGGGTGTGGTTTTGGGTCGTGGAACAGGCCACAACCAATTGAAAGTTTGATGGGCTTTAGCCCATTAAGGGTGTTGTGATGTTTCTGTGACTGTGTAAGCTAGCCAAGCTTTGGGCTTGCGAGATAGCTTATATGAGCTTGTGAGAGTGTGAGCTTAGTGTGGCTCGTTTGTTTAGGTTCCAAAGAATCGGTTTGTACAAAAATATGTATATGTTATACATATAAATATGGATTAACGAGACCAAATGAAAGTGATAAAAATCCTTTGAAAACACTTAGAATATTTTAGGCAGTTTTCATATTGGCCAAAGTGATTTGTAAACCTATGATTTTTATGGTCTTAGGCTTAGGTTAAGCTTGTAATGAGTTCATGGTCCCTTTTATACTTTTATAGGGATGTGAGTGAGTGAGTTTGTAAGACATGATCTTAACGAGACATAGGAGAAAACAAGTGAAAGTGTTTGTGTTGTATACGAATAGAAAACATGAAAATGAGTTTGTGAAATTGGCTAAGTGTTGTGAATACTTACCACACCTTCAAAGGTGGGACGAATATGAGTTGTAGAGATCAAGTGAGGCTTGTGAGAAGCTTGTGAGAGCTTGGGATAGCTTGTGGCTCCTCTCCTCTTCTCGGTACAAAACAGTGAGCAAGAGAGATGTGTTTGTGTGAGAGTTTTGAGTTATACGTGAGTATAACTTGCATGGGAGTATACAACCTGAAGATAGGGACGCAAGTTGAAGATACAAAGAGAATAAAGGCAGGGGATAACGAGTATGGTAGGCTTAGGATAGATTGATTGGCCCTCAACTTGGTTATCCAAGTGTTACTTGGGTCGGTTTCATGTGATGACGAGGCATGGGTTTCTAGAAACCTGATTTTATTTCGTTTAGGGTGTGAAACAAGTGAGCAAGGGTGGTGTTGAGGTCCTTAGGTCTTCTCGTGGTCAAGATATCAAGTGTAAATGAGTTTTAGAGGTGTGTTTGGTTGTGAAATCATCAAAGGGTCCGTTTGTTAATGTAACGTGACCAAAAGGTCACCTTGTGATCGAGTTGTTGTCTAGGGTTGTTAGGATTAGTTATAGATTAGGTTATAGTATCTCTTGAGTCTCTTGAATGATTTGTGAAGGTTGTGGTATGCTTAGGAGTCCAAATGATCACATACGTGACCAAAACAAGTAAATATGGGTCGAATTTTTGGTTGTGAGTTCTTGGGAGCTTGGAAATGTGTGGAAAACTAGAAGGGGGGGGGGGGTTGAATAGTTTTCCCCTCTTTTTCGTTTTATAAAATGTTTGTTTGAAAAATCTTCAATTAGAGTTTATTATGAAGACAATATATAATTAATATGATTAATTATATATGTGTACTTTTGAGTTTGTTTTCAAAACTTAGTTTTATGAATAAAGCTTTGGTTGATCTTTATGTGAATATGTTTTCCTTTTGAAATCTTAAAACGTTTTATATCAAATCATCTATTAAGTTAAACTCTATATGAGGAGTGTGAATAATAATGTAGTCGATCATATCATATAATTATGCACATCATCACAATATTAACTAGCAACTAAAACACAATCAATCATCATGACAATATAAGCAACACCCAACACATACATGCAAGCATAGATATAAAGCGATAAATGCAAGAGTAAATGTAAAGAGATAAGAGAAAGAAGATGCAAATCGGACACGATGATTTATAGTGGTTCGGCTACAAGGTCTCCTTCCTTGCCCTACTCCACTCCCCGAGTCACCTACTCGAGAGTTTTCTTCACTACTCAACAAGCTCCCTTTTGGCGGAGAAAACCTTACACAACGTTGCTTACATTATTTAACGACACTAAGCTAAATGTCGGGTTCTAATAGTAGCTAGAACCAATCTCACGACACGACTTCAATCACTACACAACTTCTTCACAACTTCACGACTTCTTCACGACTTCACGACTTCATGACTTCTTCACGACTTCACGACTTCTTCACGACTTCACAACTTCACAACATCTTCACTACTTCACAACTTCATGACTTCTTCACTACTTCACACCTTCATGACTTCTTCACTACTTCACAACTTCATGACTTCATGACTCACTACTAAGTAAGATCATCTTGATCTACTTATTACATATACTTACACAACTTGTTTCTACATCTTCACATCAATACTAACTAGACTCTAATACTTCTTTGACTTGATGATAAGAAGTATTCTTCTCTTGCACTTTGAATGGTAGAGGATTGGATCACTTGAAACAAAGATTAATAATCTTATGATCAAAGGGTTTTAGAAGATGTTTAGAGAGATTTAGATCTGAAAATTTTCGTGCAAAAGGTTGAGAAAAATACCAGATTTAAGGTGGTATTTATAGGAGAAAAATTCTGACATTTTTTGACAGGGGAGTGTGGCCGGTCCCCTTAATTTTGGCCGGCCCCCTTAAAATTAAGGGGGCCGCCCAGCTGTAACGGCCAGAAAAATTTTCTTTTAGTGGGGAAAGTTTATTTGGTGAAAAACTAACTGATTTTGGTTAAAAATTTGAATTCATTTATTTAGAATGATTAAAACATTTTTCTTTATTACCAAAAGTGTTTTTCAAAAATATATAATATGTTTATATAATTAAATAAACTTTGTAGTAATTAATTAAATACCCCTTTGATCATGAGATGTATTAAGCACTTGTTTATTCATACCTTAAGTGATTGTTAAGCATACTTGAGACGTTGAGATGTCGAGAGACGTTGACGTATGAATGCATAGATGACTTGTGATCACAAGTAACTTAAACACTTTACGTTATGTGTTGTAACTTACATCTTTGTCATCATCAAAACATGAAGAGGATGTTTAGATTAAATATCGTAATATAAATATCCTAATATTTATGCCAACAATCTCCCCCTTTTTGATGATGACAAACTATGTAAACTATAACTCATAATGAAATGCATAAGTTACTTGTTTACACTTCTTCTCCCCCTTTTGTTGAAGCAAAAAAGTGGACTCCTTGACGAGACTTCTACTATACTTCAATCCTTGAGATATAATAAATAAGGCGAGCTTGCGTCATCGTGAGTGAAGCCTTGACGAGACTTCTACTACACTCCAATCCTTAAGATATAATAAATAAGGCGAGCTTGTGTCATCGTGAGTGAAGCCTTGACCATCGCTAATGCTCCCCCTTGGTGTATAATCCCCCTTGGTGTATGCTCAAAACTAGTTTTGGCTACCAAAGATTTGAGCGAAAAAATAATCCTACAAAACAGAGTTAGTAGAAAAAGGATGCACATATACATAATGATGATATTAGATATATGCATGACACTTATTGGGGAACAAGATATGGATGTCTAAGGTATATGGACTAAGAGTATGACACATGCAATTATTGTTTTAAAAATAACAACCTAAATCCCTCAAATAACATGACCAATGCTTAAGACGTGACAATGATTAGGACCTAATACAAGGATTCGACCGACATATTTTGGCGAAAGATGCCAAAAAGAAGATGAAAATGATATGTTCGTAGGATCAATGAGGAAGGATGAGCATGAATGGAAAAGGGAAGGTGATGACAAAGGGTTGACAATGAAGGTTTAGATTAATATATCGTTTGACAAAGGTGAATGATTTGGGATCATGGGATTTT
>LBNU01029702.1:0-29352 GCA_014162995.1 Artemisia annua
TAGGGCCGTGCTACGATCTTCCTACTCTATAAGCTGCAAACTTCATTCTATACGCGAACACGTTTAGTTCAAAGCTATTGAATCACTAGTATTACCTATGCATTAATACAACCTATACATCGTAGTACACATCCGATTCATGTTTCTTAAACGTGTTCAAGCAAGTTACCAATAGGGAAGTTCCACGTTTTTCTTAGCTAATAGACATCAACCCACCCACAACAAACAATAACAAACCAACAAACAAGCAATCAATAGCTGTTTCAATTAGATTAAGCAAACACAAGAGAAACCTAGCCTAACAGGTTAATTAAAAGACAAGCATAAGTATAATCATGCAACACTGTTGGGGTATGAAAGATCAAAGTACTTGCTGGATATCAACAGATCTGCTCTTCAGAGTACTGCTAAGTATTTAAGTTCAAAGTACCTTCCTATTGATCACAAAGGTACTGATGGTTGATAAGTCAAGTACTGCTTGAAGATAAAGACTGAATATATTTATTAGATATTAGAATATATTATGTAATCCTAGAATATTCTATAAGTTAGGGATTGTATGACTTGTCGTTCAGTTATGTAAACCGACTAGGGTTTTCCTTGTGCCTATAAAAGGATCCCTAGGTTGGGAATTAGAGATAAGAGAGTATTTACGATGACTAATTTTAGAGAAGTTAGAGTTGTAATACTCTGCATATCCTAACAAGCAGATTTAAGGTGTTAGTTATAATCAAAGTTTTGTTAATTCTTCTTAGCTTTGTTAATGTAATTCCGCAATACTTATTAGAGTAATTCAGTGTTTCATTGTTAGTAGTATTAGGAATTTTATCCAAAGGCTACTAAACGCTTAACAAGCTATATAATAGTTTGGTCAGAGTAATATCGAATCCAAACAAGTGGTAATCAGAGCTTGTGTGGAAAACTCCTATTTAAGGAAGGAAACCTATACCGTTAAGCTAAAATAACTCAACACAAGTGTCAACATCCGAAACCCCCTCAGATGACTTCCATCAACTACAGGTTCTTCTTCGAATGGTTTAAAGGAATACAACCCGTCATCCACACAATTGTAACAAACCAATTAACCGGTAAAAGATAGCTAGGGAGTAATGAAATCTAAGTAAACACACTTTTCTCCATATAAGTTTCACAACCTTTTATTTTCTTGTTATTTTATTTTATTTGCAATTGTAGTTATTTGGGTTAGTTGACTAGCAACTAATTCCGCCCACTCTTCCAAATACCCGAGATTTTACTTGCTTTCATAAAATATAAAAGATACAAAAAGAATCATCCCTCAACCCTTAGACCTAAATTAGAGTAATTTTCAATCCTAACGACACTATTCCTCGAGAGAACGATCAATCCCCCGGTACTTTCCACTTCACTATACTACATCGGTCAGGTACACTGCCTGGTGGGGATTGCAAGCTTCTCAAGATCCCTTGAGAGGTAAAACCTACTGCGAAGGTTTTGCAAACCACGCATCAATTAGCCATAGTCCAAGATACTTTTCAAAGTGTGCACCATCAATCCCTGTAATCACTCCAATCAACAATATTCGATCCCTGCAATTACTCAACATTCCATAAGAGAAAAGATACACAAAAACAGAAAACTTAAACTGGAAATAAGTGCAGAATTCAACATGCCCCCTCAGTTTAAGTTTTGAACAGATCAAACATGTTCATCTGGTTTAGTAAATAATCATGTTGATCAGAGGCTAAGCCTTTGGTCAGGATGTCTGCTATGCTTTTTTCAGATTCAATTTTTGAGGGTTTAATTATCCCTTCAATTATTTTGTCTCTAATAAAATGAAGATCAATTTCAAAGTGTTTGGTCCGGTCATGAAAGACAGGATTGGAGGCAATTTGAATGGCAGCTTTATTGTCACAATACATAGTGACAGGTTTGGCAGGTTTTATGTTTAAATCTTGCAGAAGGTTGGTTAGCCAGATGACCTCACATGTTGCAGAAGCTAGAGCTCTATACTCTGCTTCTACCGAGGATCTAGAGACCACTGTCTGCTTTTTGCTTTTCCAGAAGATAAGGGAATTGCCAAGAAAAATGGCAAATCCAGTGACAGATCTCCTAGTGCTTCTGCATTTAGCCCAATCAAAGTCAGAGTAACTACACAGATTTAGGTTTGATCCTTTAGAGATCAAGATCCCTTTGCCAGGAGCCTTTTTCAGGTACCTAAGGATTCTAAGCCCTAATTTTAGATGGGACTCCAGGGGAGAGTGCATGAACTGACTTAATGAGTGGATCGCATAGGAGATGTCAGGCCTGGTGTGAGTGAGATAGATAAGTTTCCCAAGAAGTTTTTCGTATTCAGTTATGTTTTTTAGAGGCTTATATTTCTTGTGTATGGGTTTGTCACTGATGATAAGTTTTGATTCAATGGGAGTTTGAGATGGTTTGCAGGCTAGCAGACCATACTCTGCCAAGAGCTCAAGATAGTACTTTCTTTGAGAAAGGCAAATGCCATTCTCATTTTTCAAGACTTCAATTCCTAGGAAGTATTTAAGTTCACCCAGGTCTTTAATTTGGAAGTTGTTTTTAAGGAATGTTTTAACTTTGTTAACTTCTTCCAAGTTGCTTCCTGTAACGACTATGTCATCCACATAGACAAGGAGCCCGATAAAGTGATTGTTTTCATTTTTGACAAAAAAAGAGTAGTCACTCTTACTTTGCTCAAAGCCATTTTTAATGAGGGTTTGACAGAGTTTTTCATTCCATTTTCTTGGAGCTTGTTTGAGGCCATCACTAGTACAAAAACTGGTATTCGTCACACATAGCGTATTTGGAACTGTCACACGGTAACATATTTACGTGACTAAATGTATCAGAATAAAATAAACAGCCACACTTGATCCGACTTGTGTGACCATTTCGGAATTCTATTGTCACACATTTGAATATTTATGTGACTAGAGGTAACTGGAAAAAAAATTTGGATTATTTAGTCACTTATAATTTGGTACGTGTGACGGATACAAATAAGTTTGAAACATTAGTCACACTATATATATACATATGTGACAAATATATGTCACACAATTGAAGAGTGTGACAAAATAGATATATGGTTACATGAAGTAATTGTGTATGTGGCTAAATTATATACTCAAGTTTGCCACACATTATTTAAACGTGACTGCTATTCTTTGCTGAATATTTAGCCACATATGAATTTGAAATGTGTGATAACTGAAAAGTAAGTTTGAAGCGTTAGTCACTATATGCATTTAAAAGTTACAAATATATGTCACACACTTGAAGAGTGTGACCAAATGTCATATATGGTCACACTAAACCAAAGAAACATGATTAAGTGTAACTAAAATTCGATACATATGGTCACGTAAGTTAATATGTGTGTCTAAAGTTTAGTGTGTGTTTGCTTGCCAAATCATAATGTGTATAGTCACATATATTTGTAGGACGATCATGTGACTATAGGCTTTACAATAGTCACACCATATCACAAATGTGTATCTAAATCATGATTATGACCACGTTATAAGGGTATTATATGTGACCAATACATTCAAAATAGTCACATTGTGAAATATTCATGTGACTATTATTTATAGCAATATGTGAACTCAGTTATCATTAACCTTGATATTAGTCACATTGAGTTTTTGTGTGACTAAATTAAAGATGCTATATATATGGTCACATAAAGTATTTATTTAGGTGTCTAAATCATAGAGTCATATTTTGTCACCCATTATTTAAGTGTAGTCACAAATCGATACATATGGTCACACATTTCTGATAACTTATGTACTTTGTAACCCCTAGGAACAGTGTTACTTTTTGGAGTCAAAATCCATTACAATAGGCTAAATTACACAAACAACTATTGTAATAGCAGTAGTAACTTAATAATAGCATTAGTAACTTTTTTGCAAACAACAGAGTAGTAATCTCACAAAAGGTGAATTATATTACTTACCAAAAGGTTTTTTACAACATAATGAAAACAGAGAAGCTAAACCCCTGCTACCTCCAAACACCTTATCAGCTTGTTTTCTTCAGATCCCCATAACATGCTCTCTCATACTGAGCATGAATTCTTTCAATGAGATCTTTAACTGCCTCTGTACGTTCTTCACATATGATCTTTATAGATATCATCACAACAAGTAAACTAGCACTCAAAGGATATTCTTTTTCTGCAAGCATGAAAACATCAAGTCCAACTTGTGTTGATAAGAGATGTACATTGCAGCTATCATAAAACTTCCATAAAGTTGAGAGATCATGACATAGGAAGTTCCAATAGATATCAGCTGGATCAGGTTTATATAACCTATGTAATTCATCCCATAACTCTTGCTCTTTCACATCTGGCTTCTTGACTGTTTTTTAATTTTTCTTGAACCAACTCGCATAATCTGTCTAAGTCTACTCTGTCAATTGTTCTTATCAAATCCTCAAACCTTTTGTACACTGCTAATCCTCCACCAGCCCTGATTATCTTCCAAGCCTTTCCAAATTTATCTTGGTAAATCTCCCAGTCCATGATTGGATGTCTAGCTTGAATAGGATCAACATGTAATGTTTCAGGAACAATCACCATCATTTGATCATGAGAAGAGCTGTCTTCTTTTCTTTGTGAATCATTTTTCTTCTGAGCAGGCTTGTCTTCAATGATCTTTTGATTCTTTGATGGTGTTTCTTCTATACCCATGTTGATAAACTTATCAACATATCTCTTGGTGTGGTAGTATAAACGTTCAATTTCTTCATATGTCTTTCCCCTTAGTTTAGCAGGTTTATAAAAACCTTGATTCTTTAAGTACATCTTCATTTCACTAATGAGCTGAGCCTTTGTGGGATTTCTTTTCCTCTTCTGGCTTTGACCTTGCTTTATTGACTGAATTAGCTCATTCAAAGCTACTTATTCACTTCTTGCATTTATCAAATCAACAAGTCTTTGTACTATGTCATCATTAGTTAAAGTCTTATCTGTGTAAAGTTCTGCAACTCTAGCATGTAGAACTTCATCATCTTCAATAATAGCTTGCATTTTCTATCCATGAGCTCTTTTTTTCCCCTTTTCTTGAAGACTGAATGCTACTTGCTCATCTGTTTCCACTTCAGACACTTTAGCTCTCCTTTTCTCATCCATAAAGTTAGCTATATCAGCTTCATCAACTGTCTTTGCAACCTCTTCAGCAGTAGATACTTTAGTAGTAGAAACTTGATTTGTTGTAGCAGTAGAAACATCTTGTTGTACCACCTTAGCCATTTCTTCAAAATTACTAGTAGCAGCAGTTTCTCCCAAACTAGTATTAGTTTCCACTACCTGCTCTTTATTTACATCTTCCAAAACCGCCTCATTACCCACCCTGTCAGCAACTAAATACTCATCATCCACATTATCATCACTATCAATCCCAGTATCCATATCCACATGCATATCAGCACAAGCACCATCAGAATTTGTTGTTTCCTCCCCTGAGACTCTGCTTTCATTGCTCCCCTGTTTGGGAGCATCCTCCAAACTAGTAGCCTTAGAAGAACTTACCCTGTGTGCTGTGCCCACCTTCTTCAACCTTCTGAACTGAGCTTTTCTTGACCTCTGTTGACCTTCCAAATATTGAAATCTCAGGTTCAACCTTTTGATCTTTGCACCTTGTTTTGTTGTGCGCTTTTGGAGGCTAAGAACATCCTCTTCAAACTTGGTACAATAGGCCTTCAAATCCTGTATAAGTTTCATTCTATCCTCACCACTTCGGCTTGTGTTACCTAGCCCGAGAGATGGATCATTGGATTTGACATTTTGTACATCAGTATCCATCAATTCATGTGTTTCAAAACTACCCTCATCACTTCGGGATATGTTACCTTCCCCGAGAGGGGAATCAACGGGTGTATACTCAGTCTCATGTATGTTACCACTGGCCTGCTCTGTTTCTAAGCTAGCAGCAGAAGTGGCAGCCCCTTCCAACATGTCATGCTCCACACCCATGATATCCTCACCCTGTTTTTGTGGCAGGTTCACCATATATGGAAAAAGTGGTGTAACCTTTCCTGAAAAATCCTTGCCATTATTTTTCAGATTTGAAAATACTTTCTTTTGTAGTAAGGGGGCAGCATAAGTTCCTTTATGTGTTTTAAAGGTAGTCAACTGTTTTTTAATAATAAGTTGCAAAAACCTTGGATATAATAAACAAGTACCATTATCAGCCAAGGTCTTGATCATACCCTCCAAAATCATTTTTGAAAAATTGAAAGGTTTTCCTTTAGCAAGGCATATCACTGCTGATGCCATGGTTTTACCAAACTCATTCCAACCTGTAGTTTTAGGACTCAAACAATGTAACAGAGTATGAATCAAGAATTTCCACTGAGATGAGAAGAGACCTTTGTAAAATTTTACTTTATTATTCTTCTTCTCATACCCCATTTTTTCCAAACCTTTGAAAATGGCAGCAGTATCGAGACACTCAATCTCTTCGTTATCTGGTAGGTTAAGAGATTCCCTAATAGATGACTCAGTTATGAGTATATTTTGGCCATCTACCTTAGCCTTAATCTGTTTTTCTTTATGAACAGTTATGGCTTTAGCAGTAGCCCAAAACTGCTTAATAAAAGAAATGCATATAGGAGGACTCATAGTTAATGCATACTTAATAGGGGTAGCATTCAAGAAATCGATTATCTGTGTGAATCCTTCAGAACCATTAGGTTTCTTCAAAAAAGCGACCATGTTGTGTCTGTCAACAAATGTGCGTTTTGATTCAATTGCCATTACCATCTTGAATTAAGGTTTTTTGATTTGGGGATTTTGAAAATGATTGATAAAAGATGTTAGTGTTTGTGATTAGAGAGAAATTATGTATGCGTGAAACTGAATTATCAATTTAATTGGGGATTTAAACCCTTAAGTGTAAATGTTACCAATCCACCCTTGCACTCTCGTATCTAGCAGTACAAACCCACCTATAGTAACGTTTTCTTAGCACCAGAAACTTTTGATTAACATAATACAAAATATATCCCAAGTTCTTCTTAATGAACACAACAATCAAAATATTGTAACAATTAATGAGAAAATTGAGCAATGACATGAAAATGAAAAATTACAAAATACTGGAAATAAAAGGTACCCATTCTAAAAATCTACTAATCTAAAAGGATTACAACATGTTTATTCATAAAGTCAAATAAAGTAGTACAAAAGGATTACAAGGTTTATTCAAATTACTTCCTAACTCAACTAATACATTTTCTTTTTACCCTTCTGATCGCGGTAGAAAGTCAACTTTAACCAAGAAATAGTCAAAGGAGTCAAACCACGCGTTTTCCGGTGAGTATAGTGTTTCCCCGGGTCGTTAAGTCCCGACGAGGTGTGAAATGGTAAATCGGTTCTTGTTTGTGATCGAGTGACGTGAATGGTGAAGAGATATAGTCGTGTATGAAACAATGAAAGGTAAATCTACACTAGAAAACATATATTTAAAGCATATACAACATTAACGGGAAGCACAAATAACATAAAACGCAATCTAAACTTAAAACGGGCCTAAAAAGAAATGATTAAAGCAAAGATAATAAAAACACTAATAGCAAGTAAACTAAATTATACTAAGCAAGCAACTAGGAAATATGTGATAAAAAGATATACTTGTTAAGCAAATTATCACGATCCTTAAGTGTGGTTTATTTTTTCAATTAAGTTCTCTTAATGATGAATTAATATCTTTTACGAATAAATATTTTCTCACAACGTCGGTTTTTTTTTAAAACAATTTTTCATAAAGAGATATCAATATCTAAATTAAAACCCAATTATTTTCACGGCTTTTGCCCGCTCAAACAACCAAAATTTCAATCTTAGTAACTTAAAATTACTAACCAATATATTTTCTAACTTTTATAAAACCACACTTAATTTACGGAATAATCTACTCAACAAGTATATAAAAAGTCTATTTGCTACACATGACTACTAAGCTAACAAAAACAAATAAACCAACAATAGTAAATATATTTCTAAACTAACATATAAACTATTCGCACATGATAAAAACTACACTACAAGCAACAACTAAAGCAACAATAATAACTACTAAACCAATCATGACGATAAACATAAAAATAAAGAGATAAAGGAAAAAGATTAGAAGTCACCAAATATGAAAATTACGGATAAATGAACTCCAAAACATACTCTAATCAATACCCAATCTACAAGCTCATACCCCGTAATCTCCTTTTTTGATTTCTTCGTAACCTCTTTTAACTTTAATGCTTAACTCAAATACTCCAACATTGATTACCACGAACTACTTACACTAGTTACCAACTAATTAAATTGATTAAAAACTATTTAAATGAAACTGAAATACCCCAAATTTAGAGAGACTAAAAAAATAAATGAAACCATCTCATTAAAAGCTCAAACTAACAAACTCTTTTAAGAAAAATTAGACAATAAATTCAATGATATTAAATTGACAAAGACAAAAGCTACTACCAATGAAGACCAATTTGATACCGTATTTAATAACATACAAATCGTTGACTAAGTTTGAAAAAGAAAAGAAGAACGTAAAAGAGAGTTACTGATATTAAAAGGCACATTAATTGAAAATATTAAAAATAGCCTAGCTAGACCACGTTGAATTGATGTGAAAAATAGAACAAAAGATGAACTAATCTTAAATGCTAATGAATGCTTTTAAAAAAAAGTCATTAAGATATTGCAAATGAATTAAACGAAGCAGTAAAAAGTGGCATAGACATGATAACTAAATTGATAGACTGTTCCTCGTACAAACTAAAATAGAGAAAAAAAATGTCGGCCATCTCACCGATGGTGGTGTCGGCTCTCCCATCATATGCTAAAATGTTTTGTTATATACTACACCAACCCTACTTCTCATAAGGTAATATCTTCTTTTTGCTGGGCTGCAGCTGCGTTTTGGGCTGCTACTGCTTGGGCTGGATCTGTAGGCATTGGCTGGTTGAATGGACAATGGAGTACATAATATATATTAGTGCTCTTAGTTCGGCTTGAGTCTAACAGTCAGCTTGAACCGGGTACATTTCTTCGGGCTTCAATAATTTTCAATAAAATGCTCGAAATCCTGAACTTTAAAATTTTGCTCCAATGTCCGTGACTCATAAATTTTGCTCTTTCCAATTTTGTCCTCGGTTTTGTCCACTTTTACCTCGTTTTCAATCCTTTTGTACCTAAAACAAATAAAAACACAATCCAAGAATATTTGCAATATAATTGGGTGTATTTGGCCATTTTTTGTTGTTTTGGTCCGTTAAATGAGGTAAAAGATACGTGTAATTAGACACATATCACCTTCCCTTTTGAACAAACTTTGGGCATTTTTGGTTCCCATTGTTTTATACCCTTGTCTTCACAAGTCTTAGCATTGGGCAGGCCTAGCACCTGAACCCTCTCATCAAAAAGCACTTTGGCAGTCTTTCTTGGAGTTTTAACCTTCCTAGCATCTTCCTTTTTTGTCCCTGATCCAGAATATCCCTTTGGAAAGTAGTCTGCCCATGTATTTGGAGGACCTTCAGAACTGCTTGATATGTGAAATGAACTTGAGTCACTGCTGTCAATGTTAATGATTTCTGCAAAAAAATAAAAAAATATATTAAAATTAAAAAAAATATAGTGTAAATGAAATAAAAGATAATGTTACAATTCAGGGTGTGTTTGAAACAACCTTTGTTCTTGGAACTCATTGTTTCAGTAGGTAGAATGGGGTTGTGGGAGCTTAGTTGGTGTGTTTGGTTTTTATAGAGAAAAAGGTATGCTTGGTTAGTGTTTCAAAACTGCAAAAGTAGTCAATTGACAGTGAAGAAAAAAATAGTGTTTCTTACCCTTCTTGCAGGCATGAAATTGTGCAGTCATGACATTACTTTTTCATGTGTGCAAACATGAGAAAAAAATAGTATTTGCAGTACTGATGAGTCTCGTATTATACATATTTATACCCCCGATATTATGTAAATTATAGAGTAAATAACCGTATTATTAGGACTTTCGATACTTAATTGCATGAAAAATACATTTCAGGTCCAGTCGACAAAGAACTTAAATAATCAAGACAAATCCATGATAAAGCAATATATCTCCTATTCAAGTATAAAGTCCACCGATTATATGTCTAATGTACGCCGGTTACGGGGACATATGAAGTCCTATCCTAATCTAATAAAGTTCGGCGATCTTATCACAAATGTGCGCCGGCCTTCAGCTCTATTGATGCAGGTTTTACCGAACAGGTTTTAATATTTATAATTACTCGTTTTACCTAAGGTCTACCTATTTGCACTAACGGACAGAGAATCCGGTCGTGTATAGAATAGTAATGGTAACTCCAAGGTCGTCCCAAGAGCTATGTGGTGCGGACTATGCCTAAGTCTAATGTCACTAATTAAAGAAAATAATAGATTGATTGATTGGTTGAAATGAAAATAAAATAATAAAACAAATAGCAAATAAAAGTAAAGTTTTGAGTAGTGGGAGAAAAGTGTACTAGCCTAGTTACTTCTCCTCTATCAGTTTATGTCATGTTCCCTATTAAACTAATCTTATGCTTTAGTTGGGACGGACATATATCACCAGGTGCATATGGTCATGTTCCCTAGCCTATCTCCCCCGAATCCTGTCAGGAACCATGGCGTTTCCCATGTAGTAAGCTGATGTATGGTATATGGGTTTGAGTCATTAAGTGCCACTACATGTGATGCGTGGTTTTGCGACCTTACAACAGGTTTTACCTCTCGAGGGATCTCAAGAGGCTTACAACCCCACCAGGCAGTGTACCTGACCGATGTAGTATAGTGAAGTGGTAAGTACGGGGGATTGATCGTTCAACTCAAAGAATAGTGTTCGTTAGGATTGAATAGTATCTACTAGGTCTAGAGATGAGGGATGATTCTTTTTGTATTTTTTATGTTTTTAGGAAAGCAAGTGAAATCTCGGTTTGGAAGAAGGGGCGGAATTAGTTGCTAATCAACTAACCCAAAAGCTACTACTTAAACTAATGTGCAGGAAAGTAAACTAGGGTTCTACAAGGGAAGTGAAGCATGTCTACCTATGATATGTTACTCCCTTGCTAGCTTATCCCAATTCTATCCGATTGAATTGTCACCTTTGTTTATTAATTGACGGTTGTATTCCTTAATACCAGTCGTGGGGGTTGTGTATGAACTCCCAACTCATAAGCTCCTACTTCACTCCTATGTCGAGCCGGCTAAGAAGCGTCCTACACTGGTCACTAGAATTCGTCTCGCTTAAATACAACCAATTAACCTTAAGTACACTTGGTTCTGTTTCTTAAAACTTCAAGTCACGTTACAAATAAGGAGGTTTGCAGTTTTCTTTAAAGCCTAAACATCGATATTATGTCAACTAAAAAACAAGAGACCAATAGAACACAGAATTATAAGCTAAATCAATTAGATCTATTGAAGTGTCACACCTTTATTGATGACGATAACACATACATTCAGCAAGGACAATAAGATCTAATTAATTATATAACAAGTTTCACACAATCATAAGAGACACAAGGTGATTAGCAACACATAATCAATGAAGAGCAATTGATAATGAATGATAATTGAAGACATAGTATATATTGAATCAATAACAAACCATTAACAAGATGTTTATGCCAGATTAAGACGCCTCTAAGTTCTGAAAAAACAACCTACCTAAACCCTAGAATCGGACTTAGGGTTTGGCTTACAAATAATGAAGTTATGATGTTGTAATTTATAGGCAAATGTTTCTGTCGGCAAGGCTTGACGGCATCACCTTATACACTTGACGGCGTTAACTTTCCCTTTAAGCCAAATTGTAGATCTTTTCTTCCTCTTCGCGTGGCCTTTGAATCACCTCAAAATCCGAGTTCGTATGAAGATTTTATGGCCAAAACAGTGACAGCACTCCGCGCGCAAGTTATATTGTCTTGATTAACGTGTGAAGGTTCACTTGGTTTCTTCTCGTGCAAGAAATTCTTTGACTCGTCACTCTTTATCATCTACGCCGTCAAGGTTGAATCTGACGCCGTCACTCCTCTTTAATCCAAAAAAATCCCAATTCCGGGCGTGTCAAGGAAAACTCATATCCACCTCTGTTTGTCTGCTTGACGGCCGTCAACACACGCCTTAAATACAAGCCGTGACGCGTCAGGTACTATTACATATAATTTGGAGACTTTGTCGTTTTCTTCACTTTTATGTCAAAAAACGTCCAAAATGCTTCCTTTTCGTAGATTTTCCCTTCTCCAAAGTACCTAAAATGACAAAAAGAACGATTTAGGGGGCATATTTGATCAAATAATTACGATTCAGGGCTTAATGACCCCAAAAGCGGTACACTTTTCGCCCCATCAAACATGCTATGACTTATCTTTAAATGGCCTCGTTGTCACGATCGTAGCATTTTCTCTAACTTCTAAGTTATCAGTTACGGAAGGTGATCCATGGTCAATTCGACACAGGCAATAATTGGTCAGTTGTCATCCTCCCATTTCCTCACCACTCCATCAGGCTAGTGTCCTATGGTCAATTCTTCTAGCTACTAAACTCAATTGGGGTCTTAATTCAATTTAAAGCCTAGCGTAATGGATACAACCGCAATATCAAAACTACGAAACTAAAGGTTCTCAAGACAAACTATGCAATCACACACGTAAACATATAAGAAAGTACGAAACATGATTAAAACAATATAGGCATATAACTAGGCTAGCACCAGCTGCTTAGCCAATATAACACTCGAATAATGTTTACAAGATCCATATATTCGAAATGTAATTGAAATAATGAAATGCTAATACTTATGGTGATTGAAGTGTGATTTCTCCCTGGAAAGCCTTCGTATGCTGCTGAGAAGGGCCTCCTAAAGGCCCCTAACGATCTCTGATTTTGTGTGTGAGAATGTTGACTTGAAAATGCAGAAATAGGGCTAATATTTATTAAGGCGATGGGAGTTACGGCGTAATCACGAAATGTGTTATGCCGTAACTGGTAAATCTATCCAGATCCAGAGTTTACGGCGTAATTGTGATTGTTACGCCGTAATATTCATTTAGGATTCTTCTACGTCGTAATGCTCAAATGGTTACGCCGTAGAGTATTGTATCCGGATCTGAGATAACTCTAGTAGTCTTCATTACGTCGTATTCCCAAGGTGGTGTTACGCCTTAGTAATTCTTGATCTTGGGACTACTTCGTATCGTTCTACGCTGTATTCCGTAGTGTTGTTTACGGCCGTAAGTCTTCATATCTAAGGATCTTCAAGACTTGAGGAATGGTTATAGGCGTAAACTATGAAAATGGTTACCCGTAACTATTGATTCCCGTTTACTTGTCTTCATAGTAGAAATCCTTCTACGGCGTAGTTGAGAGATTGAGTTACGCCGTAGCTTTTCCAGCATACTTGGATTTGTCCTATCTTCGCATGTACTTTCCAATTTCCTCCGTCTCTTTAGCTCCTATGTTTCACTCGTAACCTGAATACAAATATGAAGAGATAATAGCATATATTCACATTATTAACAATATAAATTGAGCATAATAGGGGGAATGACACTTAATATATCGTGGTATTTGAGTTATCAAATATTCCCTCACTTGAACTCTACGTTCCCCTCAAGTAGACCTCGTAGTAATATTCTCCAAAAAGATATCCCCAATATACTCGGAATATGATTTAAAAATATCCTATGCTAGATTTTTTCAAAGCGGAACACCTCACGAAAAGGGAAACAAACACTCACTCCCTCTCTATATTCTAAGTGTAAATTTTTGGATGATCACTCATTCACAGTCATAGTATGATTCTATCTATAGGCTTGGCAGTTACACAAAACTCCCCCACTAAGAGCTAAGGTCGGTACAACTCTCGAAGGCAACATTGGGGGAAACAATATAATAAGGTTAAGGTGTGAGTCGTTACTAACATGCTACGGCGAAAGCGACAAAGGCCATGATACATGACTGGAACACCGGCAAGATACCAAGACCAGCTTCGAATCCTTCACCTAAGCATGATTCACGACTAAGGGTAGGAATAAACATGGATTCACATAATGGGGTGTAAAATCTGAAAATAAGAAGCAAATAGTCTAAGCCTACAACTAAGTCGTCCACTATTTCCGTTCGCCCAAGCCTAAAACTTTGAAACGCAGAAATTGGGATCATAGCAAGTAAATGTCATTAGAGGAACGTCACTATGGCACAAAACTTGTCTTCATGTTGGTGTAGAATTATTCACCAACTCTTTTCTTCAATTGTGACCGAAGTGGCCTCTTCGATACTAAGTCTTTATAAGCTCTTCATCAAGGTGCTATACATAGGTGCACCTGTTTATTTCAAATATCTACATACGGAATTTTACATTTTTTTTTGGCTACAACAATATACATTCCCCCACTTGAGATGAACAATACATGAGAAATTGGGGGGGGGGGGTCTTCAAATGAACTTCAATGATATGTCTTTGTAGGCGTGATTCCTGAATTCATCCATTTAGACCTCGAACTAGGGCAAACAACAACTTCCCAATCATAGACTAGACTACACGGTATGTTAAGGTGTAATGGTGTATCGAAACAATATATTTTCGGTAAGAATCGAAAGGAATGGCTCAAAAGGGTGTAACTAGGGGTATCTTGCACTAAAGATGAGTGCAACAAAAGGGTTTACACGGGGTTCGAGAAGTCAAGGTGACTAATCGATAAACACACACATATAAGGCTATTTGGCTGATAATCCTAAAACATTGCCTTCTAAAATTGTCCCTTATAGTAAGGGTTCTACTCCTATAGTTGAGAAAATTGGTAAGCTTGAAAAGCTACTTATTGATGGGAAAGCTACTCTTGTGGATGATGATGGTCATCCTATTCCGTCTACCTCATCTACTAAGAGGGCTAACCCATTTTCAAAGGTGGGTGAGGTTGTGGTTTCTGATAGTGATGATGATGAGGTCCTTAACCCATTCGACGAATTAGCAAATCTTTTTGGTGGTGGTCATGAGCGTGAAGATGAGTTTGATGATTATTCGAAGCAAATTTATGATCTTCCAGGGAATTTGGATACTCTTAATGCCATGTATGGCTTTAATATCCAAGGTCGTAGGAAGTAGGTTATATTTTTGTCATAGTCTTTTGTTCTCATGTGGTTAGTGGTTTTGTTTTCTTGTTTAGAAAATAGGCAGTATCTCGTTATGTAAGGTTCTCGCCTATGTAACGGGCTGAGATATGGGATCCACCCATATCCGTTGTACTTAAATGCTTTTTGGAGTAATATATTTACCGGGTCGTTTGACCTTTTACCCAAAAATAAAATTGTCCCTTCCAAACTTGTCTAGCACATTACTCGTCTATGGGTTTGAAATGATGTAAAAGCCAAGTTCTAAAGTTTACAAAACTACCGGCACACTCAATATTTTGGTGGATTTGGGTAACCAGGGTGAAACTGAATAGGCTAATCCTCACCATATTAATTCAATTAAATGTGCTCAGCTAAGGTCTATTCTAGTTCGGTTAAGAAAAACATGTCAAAAGTTTAAAAAAAGCAAAAATTTTCAAAATAAACTAGAAAAATGAGGGCTCATAAAGTTCAAGATAATTCTACTCCCGTCCCCCCACTTGAAATGTACAAAGTCCCTTTTGTACTAAAAATTAAGTAAATGTGAAGGGAAGGTAGACTTAGAGCAAGAACTTCCCTGAAATTTGTTCCAAAAAATGAAAGAAGGATCACGAGAAGTCTTCGTGCCTTCAACTAGCCTTTATAAGCAAACTTCATTTCCCTAAAATCACAACACTACCACAAGCATAAATCTAAAAAATAAAAATAAAAAGAAAAATCCTAACTCACTTTCATAGGAATCACGGTTGCATTTAGCATATGCAACAAGCCTTTTAAACCACTTGGTGTCCCAAGTGGACGAGTTAAGTCTCGTGAGGGCTTACAGGAAACATACCCACAAAGTTCATTTAATTACTATTACAAGTTTAGTATGTTTGAAAATATTTTGAAGGATACACCTCAGAGAAGTGTTACGGCGTAACCAAGGAAATGAGTTACGCCGTAATCAGAGAAAACCTGGAGAGATCAGCTACGGTAGAAAGGTTACGGCGTCGTTGTAGCACAAAGTTACGCCGTAATGGCTGATCCGAGAGTATCAGTTTCTGCAGTAAACAGATTCTCTCGCTCCTCCATNTACCCACAAAGTTCATTTACTTACTATTACAAGTTTAGTATGTTTGAAAATATTTTGAAGGATACACCTCAGAGAAGTGTTACGGCGTAACCAAGGAAATGAGTTACGCCGTAATCAGAGAAAACCTGGAGAGATCAGCTATGGTAGGAAGGTTACGGCGTAGTTGTAGTACAAAGTTACGCCGTAATGGCTGATCCGAGAGTATCAGTTTCTGCAGTAAACAGATTCTCTCGCTCCTCCATGCTCCAATTCCTGCAAAAATATAAGACAAACATACAAACCAACAAAATTAAAGAAAAGGATAATACGGGTTGTCTCCCGTAAGAGCACTTTTGTTTATTAATGAGTCTTTAAGTTAGACTCATTCCCACGGTTGATCACGTGGGTGGTCGACGAACTTGTCCAAGCCCGTCCATCTTCCTCATTAAGTTCTGGCGGATCCATGCTACATTTGCTGAAGTACGTGAGAATTCCTTCCTTTCTTGACTAACAATCTTGGTGAACTTTTCATCTGGACCGATTGAATATCTAGTAACTTCAAAAGTTTCAGCATGAATAGGTGGAGGTTTCTTGTATGGGATCCCGAGCAACTTACACCGGCGTTGCTCGTAAGCTTCATCGTCCAAATTGGTGAATTCATCATATCCTTGAAGATCAAGATATTCAACAATTCCGTTAAGATCATCATCATCCGATTCCGATCCTTTATACCAACTGTCCTCTAGCTTGTCTTCAATTAGATTCAAAATTTGTTGGTTTCTATCTTCACTTGTACTTGCCTCGCAAGCCTCATCAAGATCTTCATCGGATTCTTCTTGCTCTACTTTCTCCATACTTCTTGTATGTTCTTGCCAGATCTTTTCTTTAGTCAAGTAGTCGACTTTACCATACTTGATTTTTACCCAATCGTTAAAACTTAGCCTGTCGACCCACGGTAATTTACATCTTTGGTTATCATTAGTGGACGTCCAGTAGTGGGACGTATCTCCAATCCATTTTTTGCTGCTTCCACCATTGCACTCATCTCCATAGGGGTCACATGATGCCCAAAAAGACTCCCCATCGTCGTTACTGATTCTGATTCTTTCGCACCAATGCTCCATTACCACCTTGTTCTCGTAGTCTTCCTTCACTAGTGGGTCATTGGTCTCCTCAACGGGAAATAGATAATCATTTGTGGCATGTCTCGATCCCTTGACCTTTTCTCCTTGATCTCCATTGCTGTCCATAGGTAAATTGTTATCGTCGATGCGGTTCACTTCTGCCCATATTTCAAACTTTTTGTCCCTATCAACGTTCCCGTAGACAATCAGTACCCATTCGTCAAAAGATATTGTTCCTTTCCATTTAAAATCCTTCCGAAATTGATCAAGAGGTGATGTCCACAAAAGTTTGTTTCCTCTTAGCCTTTCTTCGTCTCCACCTCCATCACAGAGTTCATTGTTTGGGTCGCATGAAGGCCTGTAACACCCCCATTTTTCACTGATCGCAGTGGATAAAGTGTTTGGGGTATTACTCATAGAATCACAGATACAGTAATAGAAAATGACTCGAAAAGAGACGTTTTTATTAATTAAGTTATCATTCATTAAAATATCAGATTTTTATTAAGATGAGGTTTTTATTTACTTGAGGTCCCGTGAATCTAAGTGTGAAATGTTATGTTTGAATGATAACCGGTTTGAAAGTCCTCCGAGTTCAGCGCCACCTCCTGCCAAAGCTCCGTAACGGCTATATACCTAGGATACATGCTTAAAAAGTCAACACTAGATGTTGAGTGAGAGTCATAGGTTTTGGTTGAAAAGTAGTTGTGAATACAAGTTTAGTAAAGCATGGGCTACGTTGTTTTACACCCATGTAGAGTAGAAGAAAGTTGTTCCTGCTAGTATTGCATGATCAGTACAATACTACAACAAGGGTTTGTTGCACTAAGCTCATGAATCACACCTTAACAATCCGGGTCATGTGGGCTGCAGACCCAACATGAGGGGATGGAAGGATAACTTGCCAAAGTTATACCTTGAGTGGATTCAAATATAGTACTTATTGGTACCACCTAGTGGGGTGTTAATACCAACGGGAGTTGTCAAACTCCAATAGATCTATCAACTATATTCGCGTTCGTTTGGATAAAACCTTCCAAACGATTAGATTCATGAATTTTGTTTGTGTAGTGGTGGCTATTAGTTTACTCGTGCAACAACAAATGAAAAAGACTTGTATTTGGTTTTAAGTAAAGCATTTAGCACGTATCCCCCTCACAGGGTTTATAAAAGCATTTAAAGTGAAAGTTTAAAAAGATGTGAGGCTACGAAAACTCACACGGTATTTAAAAAGATGTGAGGCTAAGAAACTCACATGGTATTTAAAAAGATGTGAGGCTAAGAAACTCACCTGGGCTTTTAAGGAAGGATGATTGGGATGCTAGACGTCCTACATACGCAACCGGATGTAGTATGTATGTCGTGCGATCGTGTTTGTTTATGTTTTTAATATTTTGTTTCTTAAGTAATTATTCTTAGGGTTTATTAGTTTTAGATATAACATAACACTGTTCAGGTCATCATAATCCAGAAGTATATCTCCTCACATGAAGCTCCCTATTATTGTATTATGCGGCCAACATAATACCGTTCGGGCCATCATAATTCAGAAGTATATAACTCCTCATACGAAGTTCCTTATTATTGAGTTATGTTGTTATTAGAGTTTAGTTATAACATAACACCGTTCGGGCCATCATAATCCAGAATTACATACTCCTCACATGAAGCTCCCTAGTATTGTGTTATTAAACATAACACCGTTCGGGCCATCATAATTCAGAAGTACATAACCCTCACATGAAGCTCCCTAGTATTGCATTATGTTATCAAGTACTAGATTAAATATAACGTATCACCGTTCGGGCCATCATATCTCAGAAGTATATGTAACCACTCAAGTTCTCTCAAAAGAGCTTGTTTCATTCTCACAGGGAACCCTGCATAATCTATCGACCGCTCATTACGAGCTATGTTGATATTGAAACAGGAGACACTGCTCCAGTCTTCGACGACCAAATAATGCACTTATCGAGTCTAGAGCCACGAGATACATCAAAAGATCTCATAGGAACACTTGATACTTCTACAATGGTTGTTCAACATTAAGGACACCAGTTGTAATATTTTGAGTCCTTCGCAGATCTTAGCAATCTGCCAAGAACACTTATGAGGGAATATACATATGTAATTCCCAGTGATTGAGTGGAAATTCCTGCCAGGGTTAACATCAAACAGCCCTGAAAGCAGGTCGCTTTGGTAATACCTTGTGGATTACGCTTAGTGATCGTGGCGGTTTCAAAATGGTCTACAGTCGTGGGGTGTTCTCCAGTGACTCACCCAATCGTTGATCTACTCAGGAAGATCTTGTAAGCCCTCTCGGGGGTATCCGGTTTGGTAACGGTCTTGGCAAGGATTAGAAGGAGTCTTCACACTATGCTGTTGACGATCTCTAATTCCGAACCTGTAAGTACCGGACTTTTTATTGCTAACTGTCTTATGCAGGAATATTTGGCGGTTGTTGCTGATTGCAAAAATGATGCCGAATCATCACCTCATGCTCACACTTCAACATCAAATTCAAAGAAATCACGATCATGGAATGGGCTTCAACTATGCTTCCACAACTCTGATGCAGAAGATCATGATCCAAAAAGGTGTGAGCATGACAACCCAATGATAGTTTCAACATCACATAGAGACATGTCTACTCAAAGATGACTTGAAGGTACACATTTGGATGATGAACACGAAGCAATGCCAAAGATCATCCTACACATCAAACAAGTCATCTCGAGTCCGCTGCTGCAAGCACAAAGTTCATTACACTGAAGAATCAACAACTGCGAGCTACAAAGATATCGACAAAGATCTAAATGCTGGAATTCAAGGTTTAATTTCCGGGGTGACCTCCCTTAGGGGGAGATTGTTAGGAATACGTTTTTCTTATTGAAGATTCGGTCACCCCAAGCATTGTTAAGCATCATGTAGCTCGTAGTATTTAATATATTAGTAAGAATGTAGTTTAGTATTAGTTAGTATTCGTGGTGTCGAGTCGGGTCTTTTACCCTCTGTCAGCTCGCTCCACAGCCTAGTAGAGGCATTCCTCCATTTTGTAAGTATAAATAGCCCTTCCCACACATGGGAAGGGTTGGACCTTTTCACATAGTTAATACATATTTCTCTTTCTTTCTCTCTCTAAAATGCTCCCAACTTCTCTACTTTCTCTCACTAACTTCTTACTAGTTTTCTTCGTATATTCGAACCATAAATCACAAGAACCATACATGTTATAATTTTAGTATCCTACAGTGATATATCACATAAAAAGATAGCACTTCTATTTATTAAGCAAATGTTTCATTTTATACCCTTATAGTTTATATATTTACATTTTCTACCTTAACTTATAATATTATAACATTTAAGCATATAATTTCTATTTTTCACATAATTAGTCCTTATAATTATATAGTTTACAGAAATGACAGAAAATACCCTTGGACTTATTAGTTTTCAAAAATTACCATTTATACCCTTGACTTAATAATTTTTACGTATTTAATCCTTAGTATTTATAATTATATATCTTTTTATTCCTAAGTTATATAACTTAACAAAATAGGTCCTTGTACTTAGTACTTCTAAGATATCTCAAAAACAGTCCCTAAACTTAATATTTTCAGAAAATTACGATATCTACCCCTATGCATGTAAAGCGTTGCAAAACTAGTCCTAAATCATGCAAAGTATATTTTAATGTGACAACTAAGTTTCTTAGCTTATGTTTAACTAATAGATACTTAACTAAGTCTCCTAAATCAGATTATATCATATAATAAGGCAATTTAGCACATAAACACATAATTATCTATATTTAGGGTTTTAAAATGAAAAGTCCTAAATGAAAATGGTCAAGGATTACCTAAGGGTTCTAAGCCATATCCTAGGAGTCCTAGGTCAGTACTAAGGCTACTAGAATCAAAGTGAAGGCTTACCTAGGTCAGATTAGGGTTTACGTGAAGACTAGGGTTTTCTAAGCCAAAAATATAACTCGACAAGGATCCTATGCTATACTACTCGACTTATAAGTTTACTAGGGCACTACTACTATCCTAAGGACCAGAGAGTTTGAGGTGAAAAGAGGTGAAAGTGTGTGATTGAAATGAAGGGTATACGAGGGTTTATATAGGCTCGTTAGCCTTGTTGCCCAAGTTTTCATAGCATGGTTGCTATATAACATGGAGGACAGGTGTAAGGAGGGGGAGGGTGACTAAGAGAGGCTAGTGGATGAGTAGGAAGGGCTATGGTGGTAGAATAGGGTGGTGTGGAGTAATAGTGGCCGTGGGTGGTTTTTGGGTGACAAGGAGGTGACGAGACCTCCTTGTGGCTGTTTTGTAGCAATAGAATTGTAGAGAGGTGCTTGTAAGCTGCTTAGGGGGTTTGTAAAGGCGGTTTGAAGGTGTTTGTGGTGTGTTTTAGCCGTATAGGCGGTTTAGGACAAGTAGGTGATGCACCTACTTGTATGGTGGTATGGAGGTGTGTGGTTGGGTGCTTAGGGGTGACAAGTAGGTGGGTAAGCTGCTAGGGTGCTAGGTTGAGGTGTTAGGGTGCTTGGTTTTAGGTTTAATACTAGTTTTAGTTTAGTTTTGACCTAGTTTTGTTTAGTTAGGGATTAGGGTCTAGCCTAGGGTTTAGTGCCCAGATTAAGGTCCTATGAGTGTCTAGTGACTAATCCTAAGTCCTAAGAGGCTTATACTAAGTGGTGGTGGCTTATGGTAAAGATTTGGGATAGTTTAACCTAGTTTCCAGGAAGTTATGACCTAGTTATGGTTTTGTGCCTAAGGAACTTGTACCTAAGCTCTAATGAGTTGTACTAGTGCCTAAGGGTCCTAAGGTATCCTAATGTTCCTAAGGTAACTCATACTTAAGCCTTGAACACTTTCAAGCTAGCTCAAATAAGCAATTTGGGTTTTAAAGATAACCGTAAACACATAGGTGCAATTAGGGTTTACTAGGGTTTTGTGATGAGTTTAGTGTGTTAGATTGATAGATTACTTATTATGGTGTAGTTATGATCTTATGCTTGATATACCAGGAGTTCACATGTTGTGAGTGTAAAGACATTTAGCTTGTGTGGATACGTGAGCAAGTCTAGAGAGTCATGCAAGTAGTGAATGCACATTGTTGNTGACTAATCCTAAGTCCTAAGAGGCTTATACTAAGTGGTGGTGGCTTATGGTAAAGATTTGGGATAGTTTAACCTAGTTTCCAGGAAGTTATGACCTAGTTATGGTTTTGTGCCTAAGGAACTTGTACCTAAGCTCTAATGAGTTGTACTAGTGCCTAAGGGTCCTAAGGTATCCTAATGTTCCTAAGGTAACTCATACTTAAGCCTTGAACACTTTCAAGCTAGCTCAAATAAGCAATTTGGGTTTTAAAGATAACCGTAAACACATAGGTGCAATTAGGGTTTACTAGGGTTTTGTGATGAGTTTAGTGTGTTAGATTGATAGATTACTTATTATGGTGTAGTTATGATCTTATGCTTGATATACCAGGAGTTCACATGTTGTGAGTGTAAAGACATTTAGCTTGTGTGGATACGTGAGCAAGTCTAGAGAGTCATGCAAGTAGTGAATGCACATTGTTGGATTTTATACGTTTGAGTTGATAAGATAAAAAGGATGAAACAAGAAGAACCTAAGGTGACAAAGAGGAGAATGAAGACAATGCAAAATACAAGGGACTTGCTTTACAAAGAAGTTTTTACAATATAGTCCTTCGTAGTATTTTGTAACCCTAGTATCTTTATTATATAAAGAGATATAGGGAATTAGGTTTATAACATGTGTGTCAAGAGGTAGAAAACCAGTAAAGCGTGTGTGTACAGGTGTTTTATGGGAAAACATCTAGGGTAGTTTAAGCCTCAAGGATCATTGATTCCTTGCTATAGTGTAGATAACACGTACTACCATTGATCAAGGTAGTATTGGGGCTGTTGGAGTTTGTAATAGTGTTAGGAGATGATGACGAAGAAACCTTGTAGCAATAATAATGATGTTCCGCTGCGTACATGTTCTTTATCTTTATTATTGTGTAATCCCTAGATTAGGTCTAAACAACCTCGAGCTAAACGATCTTAACATGTGGTATTATAGCCAAGGGGCTCGTGATCGTGGGATTAAACAAGGTTTTGGTTTGTCGAAGAATGAAGAAAAGAAGAAAAATTCGACTTTGGTACAATTTTCGTATTTTTCTGCAGAGCAGTTTTGTAACAGCGATTTCTCCTTCGTTAACCATTGGATTGGGCTAAAATTTTTACTGGAGCTTCTCTACATATCAAGGAAGAGTTCCACCGGAGGGATCTTCGTTCTGAGCTCTCAGTAAAAAGATTTGGTGTCTCAAAGTCTGCTGCAGAAAAGTATTTGTAAGTTGATTTTTAGGGTTTTTATGATATCAAACTTCGTTGATTTCGTTTTCTACTGAGTTAATTCATTGTGGAAGTTGGTTATAAGTTGTTTGGTGTCTATAATTCATGAAAGAAAGCAACATTGAAGTCAATTCGAATGTTAGGGTTTCAATACAGAATAAAGGTTTGTTCTTAAACTGTTCTAAGATTGATATGAAGGTCTGATGCATTCAGTTGTTGTTGTTTGTGAATTTATTGTTGTGATTCTGATATATGTCGACCTAAGAAGGTTTATACGGCTACTGTTGACTTCTGATGATGGTGTACGATGATGATGGTAGTAAGTCTACTACTACTAGAAGTAACCCTACTGAAGTCGATTTGTAAAAGTTTTATGGCAGTAATGCTACTAACATTGGAAGTAACCCTATTCATAAACATTACTGTTACTTGTCGATCAATATTACTGGTATGGTTATAACTCTACTTCTTTTGGAGTAATCTTACTTATTTTTGAGACTGAGGTTACTGGTCTTTAATTATTTTGGAAGTAGACCTTCACGTAGTGACTGAGGATAGATTGTAACGTTACTGCTACGGGAGTAAGCTTACTTGTATCAAGTTTTATCTTCTGTGGTTACTGGGTATAGATCTTTACATGAAAGGACTGAATTTACAGATGTTTGTGAGTAAACGTTTGTCACAATTCTCCATTTCAGGCCAATTTTCCTTATTCCCGACATTTCCTATTCATTGAATTTCAATTCAACATTTCACGTAAACAGGGTTTACGGGTATCCATTTGACGAGACCGGGTAGGTTAAGTCACATTGTCAACCATCGTACATTTTCTAGACTAGGGTTAGTCTACATTGCATCACGACATCATTTGCATTCTATTCCACTCGTAGATATATATTTTCAAGTTACCCTTATTTATTTATTTGTATATAAATAATAAGACAAGTTATTAGTTTTTAACCTAATGTACCAAACAAATTCCACTAGAGCACTAATATATTTTTATATTAGTTATTTTTCCACTAAGGTTATAAAACTATATATTATTTATTTTTGGTGGTTAACCAAATAATAAACCTTTACTTGAACTATATACAACAAGAATTGTACCAACAAAGCAATACCTATCAAAATACCCAATGTTTATGAAAATTATATTTTTATAATTTTTACAACCTTATTATATCCCGTATTGACCCGTTATATTTTATTTTTAATTAACCCGGTACCCGAAAACGCTAAACCGCTCAAACTATACACTAAACGGTACCCCGTAAAAATTATATTGCACAAAAGATGACACCACAACCACCTCATGTTGAGGTGGCTGGCTCTAAATGTCCTAGAGACACTTGTTCTCTTCCTAATTCACACATAAAATCCCTAAATTCCACCTAAACTACACATACATGCAAGGTGTTATTTATTTTAAAAAAAAAAAAAATATTTCTCTAGTTCCTTGCTCTCCCTAGCTCGTTCCAACCTCAAGACCAAGAAGGACCAAGAATTTTTCAAGTATTAAATATTTTACAAGTATTAGATCACATCCATTACAAGGTTTTGTAATATAAACCTATGGATTGTTAGGTTTTTCTACCCAAAAAGTTATAAGGTTTTCAAGTAAGTGAACCACTAATTTTTCTATAAATTCTACCATGAATTCCTTGCAAGGTTTATGTACTTTTGTCATTTTTGAACTTGCATATTGAAGTCTATACCACAAAAACCTAAATTTCTATCATTTTATGTGTAAAATGAATTCCTTATGAAACCTTGGTGAAATGATTGAAATGGTGATGTTAGGGAACCCATGACACCCTAAGAAGGTGTATGGTAGATTAAGGGATGAGTTGATGTTGTTAGTAGTGGTTTTGGACATGTACAAACTAAGTTATATCATTTTTGGAAACATATGTTAACCTTCTGTCCCTATTTTCAAAATTGGGTAAACTCAGTGAGTTTTGGTTAATTTTGGACCCAAGAACTAGAAAATACATTCTTAGATGAAACTATGGCCTTTTGAACCGCTAAAAACGGACCTATAACGAAGAAATTATGCCAAAAACAAGTTGCTACTAGACTTGAACATTTTCCGGAAAATTCATTGCTGATGTACGAATTAACTTGGTCAAAAACGAGCCTTAGACCTTTCCAAAACTTGCCAAACTATTGAAAATATGTTAGTATATATTTTTACCTTTCCGGGGATATAAAGAACTTGAAAATCGGCCTTATAACGAATTAGTTATGATTTTTCGAAAGTTATTATTTTCACTAATAAACCACCAGCACTTACCCAGAAATTTTCTAAGTATACCTAGAAACACCCATGTTGAGAGCCATTTTCCCGTCAATTGACTCAGTTTTGGAGTTTTGGACCACAAGGAACAAAAGTTAGAGCACCTGGCCTAGTTTTCAAATCAAAAAGCCGTTCGTCATTTGGACTTAAGATGAGTAATCTACAGCCATCCAAATATTCATAAAAACTGCCCAGAAATGGCAGCTTTAGCCTAAAATACCATACTTCTCGACCATTTAGCATAAAATCTAGACACTTTGAGCAAAACTTCACTCCTGAACATTTTGAGGCTTGGTGCTAGGCTTTCCAGAAATACCAATTTTATTTCCTAACTCTCAATATTCACTGATTTACAACTAGTTTTCCGAAGCCATTTTTAACCGTATTTCAAAAATTGACTAAGTGTTGTATCTTACGTCTAAAAGCTAAATTTCATTATATTTCCCTATATAACTACCGTATAACATTATTAAACCATATAAACATGTAATAATCACCATGACCTTATACGAAGATGTAATTTATATTTTCGCCAACAATATATATTTTGAATACAAAACGAGTGGTATAGATTATAGTGCAAGTGCATACATGAACCCATTTCATAATCTAAAGTAGATTACATGCATTCATTTTAGGTTGCGGCTAGGAGTTGCACCTCATTACTTCAGTTCATACATTCCATATTGTGCCATTCCTTGAGGTGAGTTTTCATAGCCCCGTTTACATTTTTATTGTTTTCAAATCCCACGGGGGAGAATACATTGCACCATTTTTCATACGAGCCTAAGTATCAAATCCATATACATTACTTAAGTTACTACATTGCCATGTTTTAAGTCCCCACCATCATGAACCGTTAATTGTATTTAAGCGAGAGTGAGTGGATAGATCTATTGAGGGTGACGCCTCCATCCGTGTTGGGGTTACCAACAGTCAAGCGGATGCATTTCATTTGATCATTCCAAGTGTTTGGCAAAGCACTCCATTTGGGGCATTACCTACAGTCTAGCTTCGGGGTCATGAGCTTAAGTAATATTGTACAATTTTACAACCATATGACGGGTAGTCATACAATCATGTGACGGGTAGTCATACACTTATATTTATGGTTATCGTATAACATTCATTTTCCTAAACCTATGATTTCTCACCAACATTATTGTTGACCGTTTTAGCAATGTATTTTCAGGTTACTAAGATAACAACATGTGACTTGCATATGGACCATCATGGAGTCGAAGAGTCGACGCGTCTTACCTTTCATTTTATGCACTTATGTAACGTTTGATCAAGTTGAACTATTTTTCATGAACTTGTAACACCATTATGGGACCTATTTTGTAAACTCTGAATGTTTTAATGATCAAACGATGTATTTTCAAAACGACACTTTAGGTCGTTCAATATAACCTTGTATGAGATGCCCTGTTCGTTACACCCAGGTATTCCATTCCGCTGCCATATAACAGGTAAATTCAGGGTGTGACAGATTGGCATCAGAGCTAAGGTTATAGCGAACTAGGTTGTATCTTGGACCCTAGACTATAACCGCATCATCATAGCATCTCATCATTTCATCATGAGTGCATATTCACTTTACATGGTTTTATACCACAATACAGTACATTACATGGGTGCGTAACCACCTACATTTCATGGGTATAGGGATACCTACATTGCTCGGGTACGGCATGATACCTACATTACATGGGTGCGTAACTACCTACATTTCATGGGTATAGAAATACACTACATTACTTGGGTACTTTGTTGCCTACATCACTTAGGTATGGATCACCTACATTCATGGCAAGGTGTGGATCACCAACATTCATGGCATCACTTGGGTGTGCGATCACCTACACTACATTACACAGGTCACTTTCATTCATTTTACATCTGTTGTGCAATGGGGTGTGAAAACACAGGTTACAAGTCTTGTATGGGCGGGACTTGCAACTGAGTGGTTTGACATCGCCTTTGCTGTCTAAACATTTTCAAGGAGTCTTGGACATATTGCGAGTATAGCTGAGCTAAGTATTGCAAAATTCATTAAACCTCGGTAGGATATAGACTGATCACCTATATTCGACCAGGGACAGTGGGACATGGACTGATCACCTATGTCTGACTAAAAGGTGAATTTTGGAATATTTTGAGCAGTTATGTTAGGATTATGTTCGGGTCGAGTCTTACAAAATTTCTGAAACGCCAAAATTCATATGAATACATAAACACAACATCTCATGAACATACACATATATACACAGTACACTTACATCATGGTACCCTCATTCATCACAGTTTCACTAAGTCACAATTACCATTGGGCCGTGTTCTCATTCACCTACCTTATCAATACTTCTCCAGACTTAGACTCGTAGGATGTTTTTCTATCTACCAATGAACCTATGCCAACTATTCCTCGATATTCTTGGAGTATTCACCGTCATCGGGCAATGACTTCCATTGTAACTTCACATGAGACCAATTCAGAGGAGACAATCAGTTATGACACTGAGACATTCGAGTCTCAACAGGCTACCTTACATTCTCACTATCACCATCATTTACCATTTTCTAGTCTCACTACTCACTAAATTCATAAGTGGATAATACCAATGACTTTCCTAGAAAGACTTTACATGCCATTTTTGAGAAGAATTCTTTGACACATTAAGATCATTTAAAACTCAACAGGATCATGAGATATCACAATTATCACTGACCTAGTTGTCAAGATCCTACCATCTCGAAAGTACTAGCCTACCCGAATTACAAGATTTGTTTCGATACGAATGCTCACTAAGCAACACTATAAAGATGAATCCAGCCTTCCAAACCGGACTATAGAACCTTCAAGTGAACATGATCTCACCAATAGGCATTATCCAAATTGGATGTTAGACATCAACACATACATGTAGACATACCCACCCGACTATTTCATCATTTTTAATGCCTACACTTTTCAATGAATTCCCTCCAAACTACAATTATACAAATCATACATCTTGTAAGAAATATTTTTTTAAGACACTTATCGCTTTGACAAGCAATTCCTTTTGGTCAATCTTTTATAAAACTTGTGACAGATTACAACAATATTTATCACATGAACATAAGGATCACACCATTTGAGAGCACTTTATGGTCGAAGTGCTAATCACTTATTGACAGACCGAAGTTGGAAAAAGCCCAATTCACTAGTCCAACACATATTCATGAAACAAGTAAGAAATGATTATTTGATGAATTACTCATCTTTCAATAGAAGAAATCCAACTCAATGACAAACTTGAACCTTGTGGAAGAACCAGTAGAAATCATGGACTGTAAGGTCATA